>UELV01147213.1:0-17110 GCA_900490015.1 Megastigmus stigmatizans | reverse complement strand
TATATATATAGAGAGAGAGAGAGAGAGAGAAGTGGGACTGAGAGAACGAGAGGAGAAAGACAATCTGAGAGGTGAAAAGGAAGCGACTTGCGGAAATAGGAAGCCGAGCGGATGAAAAGTGTAAAAAGCGAACGGACGGAATTAACGGACTAGCTGTGGAAATTTAATTAGAATGTAAGCAAAGAGCGGAGAAATAGAAGAAGACGACGAAGCAGTGATAGTTGATGATCTAGCTACGTGCATTGTTCAGGGTAACTCGTGTCAATGTACTGCTACTTGACTGCCGGCTAGGCGGCGGTTTCCCCGTTTCTACCTCGTCCTGCGCGAAAATACTGCCTCTCTCGCTCTTGCCTAGTCCCCTCGCAAACCGCCTGTACGGAGTAACAAGAACTTCTGAAGTATGGCTGAAAAGAGAAGGAGAGAGAGTGAGGGTCGCGGTATTCTTACGCTGTGCTTTGTTCATCCCTTAGCGGGGGCTGAATTAATTGCTGCGTTTTTGACATCTATTCATTGTGATGCCGTCGTCGCGACGTCAGACCCAAAGAGCGGATAAAGGAAAAGTTGTCGAGGGGTGAATGAGCCGCCGCGCCGACCTGCCATGAGATCGCGAAGCACACGGAATACAATTTATGCGCACCGCGAAATCGAAACTCGCTCGAAACTGTAAGTCGATACTGGACGTGTACAAGTAAGTCAGTTGTGAGTTGTAGGCTCGGAATGAGCTGCACCAATTATCGAAACGGTTTTGGGCTGTCGAGCTACAAGTTTCACGGTGTAAGTGAATGTGGAAGATCAACGGTTTGAATCAGCTTTTTTAAGTACTTAGTTTCATATGTTGATGGTCACCGCTTAAATCGATAAACTAACTTTCGAGGATTATTTTTGGTTTGAAGATAAGTTTAAAATTTCTATGAAATTTGTACCATCTTTTAAAAAGTGAAAAATCCTGGGATTTAAAAGCAGATTTTCTAGATTTGTTTTAAAAATGTCATTTTATTCTAACCTCGTTATTGTCCTTCGTTAACTAATATTTTATTCTCACCGTCTTGCCGCACTAGACTGTTTCTACTTACAAAAAATCTTTTCTCACTTTTGGTGTAAAAATGTCTGATAATCGATTCTTTTGTTTATACGTTTAAATCATTTCCTTGCCGCTCGTTAAAATCTGGGTATTATTTACTTTTATATATATTCATAAATCTGGGTATATTATAGAGAAGCTTAAATTCAACTTTGATTCAAAAATTCATTATGCACAATACAGCTACAAAGAAGGCTTATAACGTCACGAATATTTGAAGACATTATGAACAGCTTATAAAGAAATTTTCCCAACTAGCGCAGAAATCCAAAGCGAGGACGAATTAAAGAATTATCCCTGAAAAGTTGCAGCTAGTAAACAATGCTGTGCAGTCCCCTACCCCTGTATCAAACAATTCGCGTTCCTAGCATTATAAAAGCTTAACGAGGGCCTAAACTAAAGATCGAACAGACGACACGGCTCTCGTCACTCTACTGCCGTGAATTCGGCCTCGCCCGATTAGCGCCTCTGCATATATATATATATATATATAGCAGAAGCTCGGCAGTTGTTTAAGTCCGCGCTGCATACATAAACTTCTTCGCGAGTAGCGGGAGAGAAAGTTCGCCTACGCGGAGAGAGAGAGAGAGAGAGTGAGAGAGAGAGAGAGAGAGAGAGAGAGAGGCTGACTGACGACGTCAGATTGCAGTGTAATCATTGGCCGTGCTGCTCGGCTGAAGTTCCGCTTCAAGTTTTCGGGAGTGGAAGAGAAGAAGAAAAGCGACTACAACGACGAGGAGGACGACGACGACGAGCCGGCCAGGCGTTTGTCCTTCCGCTTTTCCATCCGTGCCCTTGCAGCTGCAGCAGCTGCGCGGCGTCGCGACCGATGCGCGCACGACCGGCTATTGAATATGCATAGGTTATACTAAATTGGGCCACCGGCTGCTGCTGCTGCTGCTGCTGCTACGAGGCAGCCGAGCGCTGAGTACCGTGAGACAAGAGACCCATGGAATGCCAACTAATTACATCGGCTTGATGAACTTCCTATGACGGATCTCGTTTTTATTTCTTTTTTAGTATCAATCGACGAATTTAGGTGGAAATTTAGAAATTAACGGTATGGATTTATTTCGTTTCGGGAATTCAATAATTTTCTTGAGACAGTAAAAAATGAGAGAGTAAAAAGATTCAGTATTTTTAAAACTATACTTGGTACATACGATAAAGTAAAATAGAATTTAATTCAATTGCCGAGCAATAATAAATAAGCATCCACAAAATATTCTTTTAAAAATTAATGCCTTACTAAACTGCTTTGTATCTACTTTCACTTACATAGTATAAGAAATCATAAACCTTTTCTAAACTTTTTCTATTAGTGAAAGATACAACTTTTTTTAAGGAAGTATTGCAGGTTTCAATTTGTTTTCTATAGGTATTTGTGAGCATCAATTTTTATCAAATAATAATTCACAATAGAATCACAACTCTAACGGAATTTTTATCTGTGTTCCAATTTTGGAAAAGTAAAACCGTGTAGTCCAAAGTCTTCATCCCTTGAGCCCGAGTCGAAATAAAAAGTAAAATAGCACTTCCATTAGTAATTTTCCAAATTCGTCTTTGCGAGAGCGAGACAGCCCAAGGGCAGGGGATGCAATTCGAACGCGCAGTACAGGCAGATGCTCTTCTCTGCATACGAGAGAGCAAGAGAGCTAGTGAGAAATTGAGAGAGGGAGAGAGAAAGAGAGAGAGAGAGAGAGACAGAGAGAGAGAGAGAGAGAGAGAGAGAGAGAGAGCGAGACAGAGTGAGAGAATAACGTTTACATAATCTTGGCATTACTCGCTTCGTCTCTCTCTCCTCTCTCCTCTAGAGGCTTTGCTCGAAGCAGGCTTCGGAAGCGCAGAGGGGTAAAGGAGGTCGGCCCGGGACTATTCGCTTCCCCAAAGACGCCGGCGTTGCTGCTGCTGTTGCTGCTGCTGTTGCTGCTGCTACTACTGCTGATGCTGCTGTTGGTGTATATATAGTGCTAGAACAGCGACAACAAAAGCCTGCTATGGATTAGGAATGTCGTCCGTCGTTGTCGCACGAGCGTCTCTCGAGTGTGCGCGACTGAAATTAGAGACGACGAAAAACGAGGATTATGGTGTACCCGGCTGCACGCATATGTCGAATTTTTCCCGTCTGACTTTTACAGTGGCTTAATTCCCTTATTTTTATATGCGAATTTAAATACAGCTTGTATCAATTTTAAAACTTTGGCTATTAGTTTGCAATAAAATGGATTGTGCTTGAGAATGTTCTTAAGTTCTTTCATCAAAAGGGTGCTCGTACGTTCAAGAAAAATATTACGGTGCAACAAGAATAAAAACGATGAACGTTCTTTCAGTCTTTTACTAATTAAAACATCAGTATTATAATATAAAACATCAAATTAGTACGTAAAAGAAATGCAACAGCAAATATTATTCACTAAATAAAATCTTATACTAATTGAGATAAATAGAAAAGAATAAATTTCTAAATGCTCCTAGCAAATAAAGTGACGCTTCATTTTCGCGTTCTATTGAACAATGCGCATAAACTAAGATTAATGGCCGGCGTTCGCGCACACTCGGTATTAATCTTATTAAATTACGCGCGCGCGAGTCTGAAAATTAATGCGCGCGTATAACTTGTTTAGATGCACGCATATACATATATATACAGAAGCTCGAGAAACGAAACAAATGACGGTGTTGATTCGAGCTTCCCTCGTGGATACCCATGTACAGCCGAGCAGGAGATTTGAGAGACGCACAGCCGCATACACATACACACACATGCACACACACACAAGCGTACAAACTTACATGGACGCGCCAGGCCGAAATCCTCGAGGTTCACCCTCTCGGCGCACGTCCGCTTTACGCTAGTTGGCTCGGATAATAATGTAATACGGCGAGGACATGTCCACTGTACGTACTTGCGGTACTTGCGGAATGTGGTTGGGCACGAGCGAGGGAAAGCACGATGTATTAGTGCGAGTGCGCCCGAGCAGCCGCGGCCTTTGATATCCTCGTTCTCTCTCTCTCTCTCTCTCTCTCTCTCTCTGTTGCTCTCTCGCTGGTACATATATATCGCGCCAGCTTATAAATTAATGTCATACTTTTCTCCTTTGTCCATACGTAAAGCGTAGTATGACTGCGACGTATACGACAACTGCCGAGCATCGCAACCGAGACGACGAACCTTTGAGGGAATGGAATTTTTTCATTCGAGAGCTCTGCGCTGCGAGAGATGTCAAACGAGAGCCAACCGTTGGCGACCAGCATAACGTTAGCGCGTTTAATCTGCTTAATTAAAAGACACTTGGCACGTTTATGAAAAATATAGCGGCGTGCAACACGCGTGGAAATTGCTGCATTGCGACTTGTTGCGACAACAACAGTCTTGGGTTTGTGCAAATTTTTCAGAGGCATACGTGTATAATAATCTTTTTCCAGCATGAAAATAATTGAAGTAATTTTTTAATCGTTTCTTAAATTTTCCGTCACGTTTCGGGCTTCTCAAGCTCTAATGTATGTACAGATTACGATTATCTTTTATAACTATCCTTGGTATTCCTTCGCAATCATGAAACTACTTTCATCGTAGCAGAATCGCGTGCACAAAGCTAATTATCCAATCAGTTATTTAGAATCGCCTATAATCATAGACGTGGCTTGTAAGTAGTTATGACTGTATCGCGATAAAAGAATTATCGATGAGCTTAGCGTGTGAGATCATTAACACGCCCATATATAACCATTCATATAGCGGCATCCAGCAGTAGCGTATTTCCACTAATACAATTGCTAGTTCCCATTTGCGGCGCAGCGCTAAGCACGAGATAAACGAGAAGAACGTCAGTTAGCTAATAGTTATGGAACGACTTGCTTAGCGGACTCGTGAGAATGAGAGAAAGAGAGAAGAGAGTGGGATAACGCATCTAAAGCAAATTCCTATATAGGGTTATTTCCGTATAGTCGGAGTCATATAATGATTCAGGTGAAGAGAGAGAGAGAGAGAGAGAGAGAGAGAGAGAGAGAGAGAGAGAGAGAGAGTTTGCCTCAAGAAAAGTTCATTTTCGCCTATTTTGTATGCCATAATAATTAATGTAATGCTCAAAGGGAGCGATCTTTATTTTTAAGCAGCTGTCTCGCAGGCCCAACTGATGTGCTGCTAATTATAATCTTGAAACTAGTTCGTCTAATAGTTAATGTATTATTAAAGATTATTCGCGAAAATTCCTAACTAAAACCAAACTTGATTGAGGACGATTTATCAGTAATAAAATTTTAGCTGCAATCTTTCTTATTGATCTAACTTAATTATGAATAGAGATTGTAGAATGACATATCAATGCTTTTATCTTTGCATCGTTGGTTTTCAATATTGCATTTATTAATCAGTCGAGTTTTTATATAATTAAAAAACGAATTCGTAAAATTATTGTCTGTTATTAATGCAACCATTGAAGTTTATTATCTTGGACAATAGCTGTTGCGAAACTTTTTAGTCTCAATTTCCAACAGTTTTTAATTACAATTTTCGATACTTAAAATTAAACGCTCTCGAAACTCGAATGGAAATATCTTAAGCGATTGATAAAACTCGATGATAATTTGATTTTTTTTTGCGGAGCATAAAAGAACGGCGAATGCTTCATTCGAGCCTTAGAGAAGTAAACGAAATCTCAGCAGATTTATCCCGAAGTGCTATCTGGGCATATATATAGGTATACATTAGCTACACCATAGCTCAACGAGCCTTCCAACCTTCGACGATTGTAAAGGTCTCGAGAGTCTCGAGGGAGTAACCTCGCGGAGCATTGTATTTTCCACCTTTCACCCCTCCCCCTCTCTTTCTTTTTCAACCTTTATCTTTCTTCCTTTCTCGATGCTCCCTTTCTCACCAATACTATATTCTGACTAGCTTCCTACCTTCCACTCCGTCTCATTATATACTTAACAATTGTTCTTTTCTCTCCTAAATACTTGTTTATCTACTTGCCGTTTGCTGCGTGCACTATTAAATAATTTTTACGATATGCACTATTTAATTTTTATTTTATTTCCTGGATTGTATACTTGCTAAAAACAAAACTCATAAATCTGATACATAATTAATCCATGATAAAAAAGTTGCGTTTTTTCTCTTCAATAGATTAGTTTCAATCACGCAATTAACTCGTATTTCTTAAAGTTAAAAATGAAGGGGTAAAAATTCTCTTCATCAACTCGTCTGTTAATACTGAAATAAGTAGAAACAGGTCAAAATATTTTTAATAGAAAAGATCGCTACGCAACCGCTATCTCGTTCATCAAAGTTATATAGCCCATTAATTCATAATCGTGCCAGTGCGCTCGGAGCCGCGCAAGCACGAAAGATTCAATTCGGAATCGACCAGCGAGCGTTTATTTTCGTACAAGTCGAATTACCTTTCAGTTATGTACCTGTACGTTATCCCCTTTTCGATCGCTCGCCCCATTCTATATCGGAGGTCTATCTTGCGAGGAGGCACGACAACGCGCACGTTCATCGGTGAACTTAATTTGCAGCAGTAGATGCGCTCGTTCGCTCGCTCGCTCGCTCTGAGTACACACAGCTGAGAGAGATATCTGTATGCTCCGCGTAATGAGAGCGAGAGAGCGTCGCGAGGAGATGAGAGGAGAAGGCTCTCTATGCAGTCGCAAAATTAACGAAATCAAATCAAGACTCTCTCGCTCTATTGCGACGACAGTGATCCGGTAAGGAAGCATCAGGGGCCTCGATATATAACTAACAGACAAGATCTCGAATTGCTTCCAGTGCGAAAGCGAGGCGGCAGCTTGTGCCGCGAGAGCGAGAGAGAGAGAGAGATAGAGAGAGAAAGCGCAGCTCCGTCCTTACGCTTAGAAATACACAGAAACTGACTTCCAAGACGGCGGATGGCTACTGCATGGTGAGGGAAATGAGACAGAGCCAGTGACTGCGAGAGAGAGAGAGAGAGAGAGAGAGAGAGAGAGAGAGAGAGAGGAAGGAGCTTGAAGCTTCATCAAGTTAATGCAGCTGGGATTATCTGGGTCTAGGATTGTGACGCTGAGCGAGCGTCAGGCAGCGGTGGCTCACCTCCCGGGAAAGACGCGCTGGGCGCGGATCGCTATTAATTGATCGTTTGATCGGAAGTCCGTCGGGGCTCTGTGTTCCAGCCCCTATACATCTCCTGCCCCCCCCCCTCCTTTTGCTTTTGCGTGTCCTGACAAGTCGTGCGTGTGTGCGCGCGATTCGGTCGGTAGCGACTGCCATAGTAACGCCGCGTGGCAGACGAATCTCACGAGGGTCGCATCGCAGATCCCCTTGCCCTGTCTCCCTCTATATATAATAATCGAATCATTGCCGGCTTGATGCTATGGAATTGTGTTAAGGTAGGGCGGCGCGGTTGTATACCGTTGTGCTACCGGGATATGAACGCGAGCGACTAATGACGGCACTCGGGAGTGAAATTTTCAACGGCGCCGAGAATATTTCGGCTCGTGAACACGCGTTGTTGTTGGATTAGCTAAATTGGCGAGAGTAGCGCTACGTGTCGTAAGGCCAGTGCTGTCATGGCGAAACAATAACGTGCACTTCTGGAATAGACGCCGCGGTGAGGGAATACTGGGTGAGCATGTTGCTGCGATGGATATCTTGCTTGAGAAATGCTGTGCGAATAAGGGAATAAATTGGGATAAATAAAATGAATTCCTTGCGTTTTTTAATATATTTTACGTTTTACAACCGTAGTACCAAAAAATTTTTCTACTTGTAATAACTGGTTCTGTCCTCGAAACATTCGGTTTCCATAAATAATTCTCCAACTAACTTTAGTATTCTTTCTCCTCGCGTACACATCAAACAATTCGTTAAGAGACAGAAAGAACGAAGGAGATCGTAGAATAATAGTGCTTACGATATTTAAAGTCTCATTAACCCCAGCAAGTCTCTTGCACTTTGTGCCGGCTAGATTTTATTCCAGTTTGACAAATCGCTATCGCGCGCCTCTCGTCGCCGATCGGCGGCGCAAAATCTATCTTCGGTGCATGCAGTCGCCTTCCTGTCTCTCTCTCCCCCCCCCCCCCGCCCCTCTCTCTCTCATTCGCTCCCAGACACAGGCACGTGAATAAATATGTGCGTTGAGCGGATTGATAGGCTACAGCGTACTTTGGCAAACTTCTCCGCCTTTGCGTGTTGCGCTTTACATGGGCTCCGAATAGAAGCGATGCGACTTCAAGTCACGATTTGTCTTGGTTACTCTTTTCCTCCGAGCATACTTTTTCGCTCATTTTTAATGGTAACTATTTAATCAACTAGTAGTACCTTGGAACTGGTTTTACTTACGTTTGGTCCCACTTAAGCTGCATATCGCCATTTTCTCATTCTAATAATTGTTAATTTTAAATTTGTCTTAATAATTATATTCGAAGCAAAGATAAGATTTTTTTTGGGTTAACTTAATTTATAAATTACAATTTCAACCCAATATAACGCAATTTTTTTAATTTACCTGCATTTATGGCTTAACAAAATGTTGAATCTGAAGTGTATGTTTTTATAATCGGAGCTAGGTATAAATATTTATTTTTAGAAAAAGACTTATAAAGTAATATTTATTATCTTACAGTATAAATAAATCCAACTTATCGTTATAAGATATTACATCACAATTAATTGATATCGAAATGAAATGTTGAGATACAGCATTAAATTGTCACTCTACCTCTTATCTGTATGACACTGTCGCTAACGAATATCTTCAAATTTTCTGTTGCAGGTAAGCACTGCTTTTCTCTCTTGCCGAGATAAGCTATACAAGCGCCCAGCGGAGGTCTTCCCTCCTCTTTCTGTCCCTTATCTAGCGGAGCGGCGTTGGTGAGTCTTGCGCACCGCGACAGCAAAGTAAATTATAAATTAAATCAAGTCCGCAGAAGTGCAAGGCTGCTGCTTTATCTATCGTTCAACGGGCCGCTGGCTTCTCATTACGAAGCGAAGATGTCGCCGAGATTGCGCGTCTACCGACTCGACGCGTACACTCGCTTTCTCCCTTTATTTCTTTTTTTTCTCTCTTACTCTCCCGCGATGACGACGGAGACCTAGAAAGCATCGAAGCTAAAGGAATAAGGGAAAAATGTAGGACTGTCGTCGCGATCGCTAGAGAAGTCGAACGCCGATACGATCTGTTAAATGTCACACTGCCGCGAAATTCTATATTTGAATTTCTATAATATTGGGACGAGGTGGAGAGGGCTGGAGGGAAAGAATAAACAAACTGAGATTGACGGCTTCCGAGCGACGTTTCGGGTGTCTTTCCTTTATTGATCCTTCTATATGGCCATGAGATGACGTCGAGGAAACCTTCGCAAATGATATTTTCCGCGTTGAGAGAAAAATGTCATTAAAGGGGAGTTTGTAAACAGCGAGTGCTGTCCTATCTAACTTTAATGCGATTCGTGAAAAGTTTCACAAAGAATGTAATGAAGAAACATGTAACTATTTTATTTAAAATAGTTAATGCATCACAACGATTCGATGTATTGGTAACATTATCCTTTAACAATTAGCAAAATCACTCGAGATTTGCACGTATAAAGAGGGTATAAAATTATGACATTTTACAAATGTTAAAAATAAATGACTGAACAATTCTTTCAAAGATTCTGTGTAAAAGAGCTTATAGCCGGAACATATGAACTTACAATATGCTCCAATTCATTGACGAATACCGAAGCGGACCCTCGCAAAATTTTACGCGCCTAATGTGCCACGCACACGTGCAGCACTTACTTCAGCGCTGTCAGTTTTACGCGCCCTACGAATTTCCCAGAGGCTTTATATTCTAGTCGGTCAAGTAATAAAACTACGCAGATTTTCATGTGTTTCGTGCAAGTTAAATTTTTTTTAAAGGTTGCTTCGAAATATCACAAGATTTTTCTATTTAAGAATTATTAAAAACATTTATACGTGTAATTATTATAAGACTGAATGTTTTAAATTTTAAAGTAAAATGTTTACGCAAAAATGCTGTCACGTAATGGTAAAAAAAAAAGTTATTTATCCTCAAATATTTAATAAGAAATTAACGAAACCCTGAATTTTAAATATTATATCAACTCTAACCATCATACATACCTCTAATATATCTGATCTATTATCAAGCAATAAATACAAAAAAAAGAAGAGAAAGAAGTTTACTAGCGGTAATATCAGAAACTGTAACTTCCGCACGGCGGAGAAGATAGAGAGAGAGAGAGAGAGAGAGAGAGAGAGAAGAGAGCGCGTAAGGCAGGGATATACATTTCAGGACATTTAAGCCCGAATCCCGGTGTATATATACACACGGCCGAGAAGCTCAGATACGTATACATAGACATATACAGACGCAACGCGTGCACTGGCGCTCTTCTAAGATTACTAGGCCGTTTCATTATGGGCCGCACGCGAAAAGAGCCTTACGGAGTCGCCCGCTCGAATGCCCGGCGTCTTGGTCTTCTCGGTCTGCGGCCTATGACGTATATACAGCGTACGAGAGACGACCGCGGAAAGATGAACGGCTCGAGTTGCGCCTTTTCACGTGCGAGAACGCGTAGCAGCTCTTTTCCGAGGTAGCGCAAAAGGGATGGGAACGCTTTGTCGCGCAGTGGCACAAGTCGTCTGACTTGTCCTCACTTCTCGGATATATAGCTATCTGCGGCCTTCTACTGCTCTGTCATTACTTAAGGAAGCGGTTTCTCTTCCTTCTCTCTGTTTTTCGCAGTCAATGCGTCATGATATTTCTTTTTGCAGATAGGTGTATTTCTGCAAAGGATTTGTCCGGAGAAGTTGCTTGCGTATAGGTTTCATTGTTATTGTCGGCAGAATCTAGTGAAAAGTACGGAGTACACTTTTTTATGAATATACGCGTGTGCGAATCTTGCGCTTGATTTTAAAGTAAAGAAGCTTCATTTTTTTTCGAAAATTAGTATTTGAATATCGGAGCTGTAATATATCTATACAAGTAAAATATAAACAATACAGCACAGCGTGAACGATCAGGGTATAATTTCAATGTCTGCGATTTTTTGTCCTCGGTCGTCGAGGTCATGTAACCCGGATTTAATCGAGCCATCGCTTCGCCTGTGCCACTCCTTCTAACTCAAAGTCAGAAACAAGCGAGAGCTCCGAGTTTGGGGTAGTGCAGTAGCAGCGAACCTCGCGTACTTGCGGGCCTGGCTGAGATTACGCCATGAAAGTGGTTTCTTCCCTAAAGCAGCCTCGACGAGTATAGGCAAAGGTCGCGGAGCAGCAAGAAGCCAAGCAGTGGTTGGCTTCTCGTTGAGCGAGTGTGCGTGCACCACGTGCTATATATATACCTGTGTATACGGTTGCGCTCGATGAAAACACTTCATTCTGTTTGAGCGATGAGGTACACAGGCTGCTAATGCAATCGTTGTAATCGCACCGCATCCCCGGACATACTAATGGATCTTCCTGCATTTTTTTAGATGAGTCGTAGATAAATGGAGTGTTTAATTAGGTATTTGCTTTTCTTCACAAAACCTTTGAGAATGGGCAACTTTTTTTATAGAATATATAGTTCTAGTTCATAAAAAAGTGCATATGTTACCTCATCGAGGCTCCTTCCCTCACATTAATCCTTTATCCGAAGGATCCGAAGACACCATTAGACTTCTAATGCGACTCATCGGCGTTGCTCGCTCGTTCCTCTTTCGTTGATGAAATTGTTCGCCTGTACAAAGAGAGCATGCGAGAGAGGAAAGGAAGGGAGAGAGAGAGAAAGAGAACAAGAGCGAGGAGCCATTAGGCAACGGAAATGCGCATCAATTAGTAGAGAGCCGAGAGGAGTATAAGAAAAAAAGAGGAGCCCAGCCACACCGAACTGTGGGGGCCAGATTTCTTATTAACGTCATTAATCACCTCGGAAGCCGTAGGAGGCTCCACGCCTTCGACCCTCGCCTCCCTCGTCCGTGAGCTGTATACACCGAACGGTGGAAAAGATTTGCGATACCCAAGTTGACTACTGCTCACCTCTCTCCCCCACACCCTCTTTTTGTGCACCCTCTCTCTTTCTCTCATCTTTCGAATCTCCGCTCGGCTGGACGCCGATTGCAGGCACTGCTTGCCCTTTTGCGGCTCTTCTTACGCGAAAGGGGCGGATTTGGTGGGTGCACCCAAGGAGGATCCTTTTCCCCCGTTAAACTTGTAGATTAAGCGAATTTAAATTGTAGAACGTCCGTGTGTACACCCCAAGCCAAGGGCATTTTTTCTTTCGCGCATGTGTAAGCTGCAGCTTTTATTATAATTTTATTGTCGTTCGTCCGGATAAGCGAGACTTTTGTCCAGATCCTTTATTACCACCGTTTCAAGTTCATACATTCTGAATATTATCTCTTTGTATGAATATTTTTTCACTTCCATATCATACGCCTTCGAAGTGCTTTGTTCAAGATGTTTGAGGATAATGCTGGCAAACTTTTATTTCATCATCAAAATACTTTATTTTGGTCTCTTCTCGAGTTTTCTATGCTTTATTTGATTTTAAAAACAGTTCCAATTTTGATGGTTTGACACATCTAAATATGGTTTAATCGTTTTCTTGAGAGCCACATTTTTACATAACGAGCATTATGATCTTGGCTAAGAAGTGCCAGTGGCCGTAAACCCTTTATTCTTCAATAAAAATTCATTTCCTTTCTTTGATTTACTATTCAGATTTTACATTTCAGCCAACTTAAACTCAATTTTGTTGAATTCTTTTTTCCTTCGTGTCGATCTGTTTTGTCGCTTTGCTCTATAGTCTATAGGTATATAATAGATTTGTGGAGACATTGTTATTTGATCAATTATATTTAATCATTTGTATTAGTGCCTTTTTCTAACTTATAAAGAAGAGAAAGAATTTGTAATATCTTTGAATAGCATTTATTCTGAAAGTCATAACAATAGCCACATTTATAGAATTAATTGATCAAATAACATTAAGAAAGATGCTGATTATTTCTGCAAAAAGCTTTATCAAAAGGTAAAACTTTTGTGCTTTCTTAATAAGGTTATTAAATGAAGTTGGTGTAACTACTTAAAAGAAAATTAGTCGGATAATAATTCGAGAAAAGTTAATGTTACCGTAAATATGGATCGAAGCGATAGTAAAAATATTATAAGCATTACTTTAACAGACTCTTATGTACATAATCAAGTGACTAATTCTAATCAAACAGATTCGTTGTTATCAATTAAAACTAAGAAAAAAAGAAAATGTTCAGACGGAAATCAGTGCATGCATAAATCATTCCATTTAAAACGAAACCAAAATTCACTGTATACATCTCGTATGCGTCTTCTGATCTCTTTCAACTGAGAAGTTAAAATAGAATTTCTAATATGTACATCTAAAATACGTGACATTCGCTGTCCATTATATGGCGGCCTGCAGTGCGATTTACTTTTGAAAGGGTCACCGCTGACGAGGTAAAAGATGCGCTACAGAAAAGACGCGAATATAAGAAGAAAGAAACAGAGGAGGAAGAAGTATTAGAAGAAGTAGCAAGGCCATTCGCGCAAAAGTCATCGCAGACTTCCTTTGAGCCGGTATACGCGCCGAGAGGGAGCAAGAAGAGATGGTAGAAGCAGCCGTTAATCGGACCGGCTGCGACGTGGCTCGCTCACTTGCTCGCTCGCTTCCTTTCTTTATATACACCTTGTCTTTGTCGCTGAAAATGTTTTCTCGACGCAGAGGTTGTGTATATATATGTATATATATATATATATACACACACACACACACACAATTTTGCCTTTGTGGCGGGCACGTTTTACTCTGCCTGTAATCGTCTCGCCGTGTCCCCGTAGCTGATCGAGGAATGACCCATTTTCTAACCGCACTGTTTTATGACGCTCAGGTGTCTTAACTTCGACTTTGCGGATCCCGCCGAAAGATTTAGAGAGACTTTGTAGAATACTTTAATGTTATTTCATAGCCTGGACTTTTACGTATTTTTCTTTATTGTTATATTTTATTTTTATAAAAATATTTTATAAGCATTTTACAATTAAGGGTCCCAAAACGAAAAGGGTGTATGCTTTTATTTTGATTAGTGTTAGTTTTGAAATTTATCAGTTTTGAGTTATATTTAGAATGTAATAATAAAGTTGCGTATACGTTAAACTTTCTAAGAAACGTGTATCTCAAATAATAACTTTCTTACAGTTTTTCAACATTAAAATTCAGGTGCACGCCTTTTTCGTTTTGGAAGCATCAATTGTGAATTACGTATTTTTCTCAAGTTCTTTAATATCGGAACTAAAATCCCGACTATGTTTAAAATTACGAACTGAAACAAATTAGATAATTGCTGATACTCAATAAATTTTTCTTAAGTTTGCTAATACTGTGTTTTAATTTGAGACACAAGTAAATCATTCTGTCATGTGTTTATTTGCCTCCAAACTCGTCATCTATTCTATTCTCTGACTTCGCCAAGGGTATTGAATGTATATCTCTGGATTTTTCAAATCATGAACACCTAATCTGTGGTGATTTCAATCTGACTGGCATTATGTGATCTAATAATCCTTTCTCTTTCGTTGCTTATGGACTAATCTCTCCAGATCGTTAAGTGTGTTAAATACTATTCATCAGATTGTGATATTTCGCAACGTGGAACCACACTACCCAGTAAATGGAGGCAAAGGACACTCGCTGGGTCTGACGTTCTCTTTAGCCTCCCTGCTGAATCACATGGATACACATGAAGATCTCCTGGCTACGGACTCATCATGATCTTGCGTTGTTTTCCTATATGATCTGTTAAAGGACCCTGTAGTTTAAGTGTTAATAAGACCGATCATAACTTTTTATTGGGTGACTATGGCAGTATTAATGCTGTATAATCGTGTTCAGTCCGTAAGAATGTCGGGCTCTATTTCCCCCATTATTCCAGTAAGTTCTGGTGTTCCACAATGGTTTCACCTGGACCCTTTACTTTTTATAGTTTATGTTAATGACCTGCCTGAACATCTAAAATGTGTTAAAATGCTCATGTATGCGGATGATATCACGCTTTACTCTGTTATTTCTGATTGCGCTGATTATGTAATGGTTCAAAATGATCTTATTGCTCTTCTGAATTGGTTTACTGAAAATGGATTATCAACTTAGTATAGTAAATGCCAGGTTATTACATTTCATAGGAAGAAAATTCTACTGGAATTTAATTATTTCATTGGTAGTCACATGCTTGAAAGAACTTCAACTATCGAAGATCTTGACATAACTTTAGACACTAAATTAACTTACGATTCGCGCATTGATAAAATTGTATACAAGTCCCTGAGACTTTATGGATTCATAAAGAGGAGTGCGGTTGATTTTACTTCATCTCTAACAAAGTTAAATCTATATAAGACATTGGTTTTACAAATTATAACTTATGGAAGTGTAATATGGGCACCTTTTACCTAGACTCGTTTCAATTCCTTGGCATCCATTCAGCACAGAGTACTGTTCATTTAATACAAATAAACCTATTTCATATATAAACCATGACTATGCTCTTCTTTATGAATCTTTTAAGCTTGTAAGTATTAAAGATCTGTTTTATTATTATGATTGTGTTACGGTGTATAAGATCATAAATGGTTTTATTAATTGTTACGATTTAGAAATAAAACTCTCTTTACCACGTGTAATTTCCTATTCTTTTCGTAACACAAGAGTATCGATTGAACAGCAATCGTATAATAATTTATTATATTTTCCCCCCATTTATAGAATGAGATGGGCATAGAACTCGTGGTCCCAGACTATCAGAGAAGTCGATTCCATCAGAAGTTTTAAATATTTTGTTAAACCTGGTCTTTACATGTCTCATAGTTCAAAAATTATAGCGTGTGCCTTTCGTTATTGTATTGCATATTGTAATTCGACTTTAAGTCTGTGTGAATATAAATAAATAAATAAATAGATAAATAAATAATCTTTAATTCCTGTCAATTTTGTAAAAATCAATTATTTTAACTTCTATTTACTAGTTTTATTTTATGTTTTGAAATAAATTTATAACATAAATGTAAATTTAGTAGGAGTATTATTTTTTATTTGATTTTGTTCTGATATTATAAAGAATGATGAATCACTCGACTTTTTTATGATTTTACGTTACAAAATACTTTCAATGAATTCATATTTATGAAATTTTTCTTTTCTACGAATAACTGCCTCAATCGAATTTTTTATATAATCAGAAATATAATCTCACTTTCGCAATTAATCGCGATTCAACTTTTAAAAAATGACAGTAAATAATAAATATTCCTATTTTTTAATACGAAATTTCGTCTAATTAATGTTTAATTCTAATAAAAGCGTTTGTAGTAGAATTCATTTTAATATTATTTATTTTAATATTACTAAAATTGCCAAAGAGATATAATACTAGATTATGGAATCTATGCGAAAATTTAAATAATGAAATATTTACGCAATAGTAGCGGAATTCAATGTACTGGAATATTTATTTATTCATGTATAGATCAATTATTAATTGCCTTGCTAGCCAGAATATATAACCCTCAATTGCATTATTCAATCTCTGAATTTCAATAAAATATTTTAGACTGCCATTGCAAGGTACAATTGGTGCAGGCATAGTATATAAAAATTTTAATAACAAATACAAACCGCG
Organism: Megastigmus stigmatizans; assembly: GCA_900490015.1. NCBI lineage: Eukaryota > Metazoa > Arthropoda > Insecta > Hymenoptera > Megastigmidae > Megastigmus > Megastigmus stigmatizans. The sequence goes on along the minus strand of UELV01147213.1, from coordinate 369 downwards.
AATAATTTAGTATTAACATAATAAAACTAAATGAAGACCTATGTTTTTAATAATCGTCGAAAATTTCAAAGTTAACTTGAATTGGTCCATAAAACTAGCACGAACAAAGTGAAATTTACAGAGGCATCTGGTTTTTGTGTATTGTACTTTAAATAATAAAAACAAAAAAATGAAAATATCAAATCTTTATTGTCATAATAACATTATTATTTCCAGACTGGTTTGCAATGCCCGAATCAAATAAAGCTTAAGGGGATGTGCGACCCTCGGAAAGATTCCTACCTTACCGGTAGTGTCCATAATTTCGTATTGAACAAAATATATAAAGATAGCTATTAATTTTCGGAAAAAACGCTCTGTTACGACCTC
>UELV01147210.1:0-12730 GCA_900490015.1 Megastigmus stigmatizans | reverse complement strand
AGAAGAGCGCCTCGAACGAGGTCAACAGTCGTACCACGCGTGTGCGAAATACAAACCCCCCGGCCAATTGCAGGCAGGTTATATTGCCGGAGTTGTAGGCCAAATAGTGAGCCGCAAGAGAGAGAGAGAGAGAGAGAGAGAGAGAGAGGAAGGAGAAGAAGAGTTGAATGAGAGAAAGAGGAAAAGAGAACGGATTCAGCCGCGGATAAGATAAGGCTTAAAAGGAGGAGTCGACTAGCGAATACCTGCGAGCTCTCTCTCACTCTCTCGTACATTCATGTGCTTCTCTCTCTCTCTTTCTCTCTCTCTCTCCCACTATCTTTCTTTTTTTCTTTCTTTCTATAGTCTTACTCTTTTTTTTTTCGAGCTCCAGCACAAAATGCTACTCGGTATGCTCTCGCTCGTTATTTTCAAATGGAGGAACTCGTAAGATTCGAGCGTTATATACTTCCGGAGAACCATTATTTCCTTTGCCTTCAATTTCGCGAATAAAGCGAGATTACCGTTGCCTTACTCGTTAACGAGGTCGAGTTTGTATTTTAAATATGGAGAAGAAAGAGAAAAGATGTCGCGCTTTTTGACGGAGGGCGAAATACTACGAGTTGGATATATATTGTACGCAAATTGAAATGTATGAAAATTGTGCTTTAATTCATCATTAACTTTTTTCCTCTAAATTGTTTGACTTTGTGAGTGAGCCTCATGGAAATGAGATAATGGTTGAGAGATCGGAGAGGGCAATAGAGAGGAAAGTTTGATAAACAGTGCTTCCGTAATGTTTACTATTTATTATTCTATGTTAAAATTTTGTTTTGTAATTGAAGAAAGGAAAAAAGACAATCCAGATGATTTTATGAATGGAATTTGAGTGAAGCTTACAAACAAAGTAAGCTGTAACATATTAACACAGCACTTTAATCGAATTACAGGATGTTTCGCAATTTAAGACTGTAACACTGACTCCTTCAACAAAAAAGACTAGACTTGAAATAAAACATACATTTAACGCCTTTAAGCTAAACGAAATTCCGTAATTTCCAGGACACTCGTAGTCCGCGCTGCCGTTGCAGAGTCAACTTTCTCTTCTATTCCAACCACGCGATAAACACTTTGTTATTCAAGCTCCCTCTCTCTTACTCTCACAAACGAAACTCCCCTGCATTGTGACGCGCGCGCGCGCGCACACACACACACACACATACACATAGCCTTTGTGGGTATAGTTGCAAAGTCGCCCACAGGAATGCCGACGCGTCCCCCCCGGTCGTTGCGCGTGTACAGGCTGCCACAATTTCAGCTCGATTTTCCACCTATACACGGGATGTCCTGCGACGAGTCGACCGATTAAATGCTTTAAATCGTTGAATCTTTGATGACCTCCTTGCTATGTTTATACCGATTTTTTGACCCTCAAGACACCTAATTTTCTGTGCAATGAGGAAATTGCAGATGTTTAGTTTACTTAGGATCTCACATGCTGTGCCATATATATTAAAAATCTAAAAAGAATATTGACGTAAGAAAGAAATGCCTTCTTCAATGCATTCTTTTGAATCATTTCTAGACCATAGATATAAATTCAATTGGATAAAATTGGTTGCAGTTAATGAGGTACAGTACAATTTGTGCGTAAGGGATCTTTGGAACAGAATAATTAGATCTTATTTCTTATTACAAGGATATCATAACCTTAATGATTACTAACAATTTATCCACAATCTTTCACACCCACGGAATATTCCGTATGTGCACGTACACAATGTCAGTTCCCTATAAGCGCATACACTTGACATTTTAATCCCAGGCGTTTTGAGATGGCACAACTTTTCTCCAGAGCGCGCAGCCGAGTAAGAAGGGCATCGCAGTGCAGGACAGAGGAAACGAAACAAAATTCGAGAATCGCGTCGAGGAGAGAGAAAGAGAGTATAACAAGAAAGTTCGACAAAGGCTCGGGGTGCTATATATCTTTTGGATTTCCGAACACGACTACAGCACGTGTGCGAGACTATGCTCGGTGGGTGGCTTCTCTCTCTCTCTCTCTCTCTCTCTCTCTCTCTCTCTGTGCCAGTTGCTGTGTATACAGAAGTGCGAGAAAAAAAAAGGGGGAAAAGTAAGTTGGCGGCAAAAGGGGAAACGCGTTTAAGATATTGATATTTTCATGCGTGATGTGCGTTTGGTATGTGACGAATGCTGCGCTGTTCGCACGCGCGAATTTATATGGGTTCCGGCTGTTGCGCGGTTCATAGAGGGGAAAATCTCGTATGGATCTGTTTGGATATATTTTACTTTTAGTTTTACGGAGTTGCGGTTCACGCTAGTTGAACTCTTTTACTTTCTATAGCTTGGGAAGATGAACGGCTACTTGTATATTTATCTATGTCAACGTTCAATTTTGATATTTTTCACCGGGAAAATTCTCATGGATAATTCTTATAAGAGTCTTTTAATTATTTAGAAATTCAAGATATATGTTAGACCAATAAAATAATCATTAGAGGTTGCTACTATTCAGTATTCATTAAATATTACTTATACTTTATCAACATAGGAAAAGTCCTGCATCTTTCAATTTATATATAGTACCTGCAATGCTCAACCTACTTACTCAAGTACACTTACAAAACTACTTCCAAGAGAAGAAAAATCGTCCAATTAAATTAAAATGCGCTTGCAACAATAGCCAGACCGTCGTTTCAAAAGTCAACCTTGGCACGTGTGTAAAAGAATCCCCATAACCTTCGGGGTATACCGGCGCCCTTCCCCAACTTACCGGTATCTAAAAAAAGAAAAAAAAAAAAGAAAAGAAAAGTTAAAAAAGAAAAACAGAGTGCAGGTCTCGCGAGTCCTTGTTGTCGGTGTCAAGCCCGGAGGATCGATGGGAGAAGGGTGAGATCGCGATCCCCTACACTCTGAAGCGTAAAACTTTTCCACTCGAAAAATAGAAAATAATATCGGGCGAAGGGGGTAGAAAGTGAATTACAGTGAGTCTACGCTGCCACGGTGTGCCCTGAAGAGCAGAGAAGTAGAAGCGAAAGAGAGAGAGCCCAGCGACGACTGAAACGGATAAGCCAATAATATTGTCATTTCTTACTTTGAAAGATAGAGGGAGACGGACAGCGAGCGAGAGAAGAATGGAGAAGAAAAACTGGAATCTCATCCTTCATTATTCGCTTCGGAGTACACCGGCTTCACTTATACTTTCTTTCGAATGCATGCTGCAGCTGGAGTCATCCAATTTGCGAAAGGCTTTCTTTCTATTTGCACAAATACGTTGGCGGGATCCATTAAACTTCAAAGAATTTAGAAAAAGGATTTTTTTACATGACGAACAAAGTTGGATTTCTTATATAACACCGTGATACGTCTGAAATGAATAGAGTAGATAATAATTTACAAATACCTGTCACCGTAATTTCAGATGTATTCGTCTTAAACCTAAATAAACTTTTTACCCTCCTGCATCAAATAATCCAGCGGTACGAATTATCTGGCAAAAAATGGACGTCTGAAAATCGAGTTATGGTTACAATCGCGGCCTTTGTTTTTAAGAAATGCCGACCGTTGAACAAAAGAAGAAAACAAAATAAAAAAAGAAAACGAAGGAAGGAAGATAACAGCGGCACGACGAATATTCCATTATTTCCTTTGAGAATCACGAGAGAAGCGGGAAATACGTGTGCATATGTACAAGAGGGAGGTTTACGTCAGTCGAACAAATGCGACATGAAAGCGAGATCGACGGACGGTTTTCGAGACGGATGGATTTATATTCGCGCTCGAGCTTTGAAGCATTGCTACTGCTTCTCAGCAAAGCCGGGGAGAGCTGCTGTTGGCAAAAATATTTTTCGTTCGGCCTCCTGCTATTGTAATTACATTGTGTGTGTTTCCCCGGGAGACGAACGATTGTTTAGGAAATGTGCTTGGGCGCCAGTTTTAATAAACGGATCACCTCGACTTGATCTCCGGAGATTTGTTGGGCCGGACCCCGCGATTAAAGTTTATCGGATGACACACATCCAATTATGTTATCATGTTGGAATTACTTTAATTTACCAGTTTAAAAGTGGTCGATCCGGTGTGGTACAGGATTAAATTTATTGATCCTGCTGTTTTGTGTGCCTGGGGGTCACGATGATTGGGTCGGGGAAATTACTGCTATCGGTTATATATCGAAATACACGGCCGAATACTGAAAACCGATTATTAAAGAAAACTTCTGGAAATTAAAAATAGATTTTTCAACTTTTCGTAGTTGTACAGCACAGTCGACAAAAATTTTAAAAATTAATTGTCTTTACGTGAATCAAAGGGAATGTAATGTCTATGAATTAAAAGAATAGTAATATTGAAGAAAAATCAACTAATGGCACTTTAAAGATGGTACAAAAGCCGTTTTCACACTGATTCGTTAATTTATTAATTCATTTGCCAAACTCTCAGCAAGAAGGCACTTGCAAAAAACAAAAGGGAGAACACAGCGAGAAGAACAAGATCAACATCCGAATACAGCGGGGAAGTAGCGATCCTACGTCAACAGCAGCGACAAGAGACGGAGAAGAGAAAAAAAGGCTCCGCAGGCTAAAGGATTAATTCAGTACAAGATTCATTCCGTGGACTCTTGGTGGCGCGTGTGACAAAGAGGAGCAGCAGCAGTAGTGGCGCTAAGAATAACAGAAAGTTTCGGTGAGAAAACTCGAGAAAGTGTTTGCCCTGGCCTGTCGTCTCGGAAGAAAAAAAAGCCGATGTTTATTTAGGGCTTCACAGCCAGCGCGACGATCATCGCGAAAACAGAAGAAAAAGAGGAGAGGCTCAAACTTGAAATTGGGATGCGCTTCTGGGAGTCGTTGGTGCTGCTGTTCGCGCTATATTTTTCGGACGGGATGAATTTTCGAGCCGCTTGGGGAATAAATACGCGCGAGCGCGTGTGTAGCTTTCGGGGATAGATGGAGATTGTTTGGACAATTTTTCGTGCGCGATAAAAGAATGGGGCATGCAAACACTTTGGGATGGGGGATGATGGCTTCCGTACGTGAGTTTGTTGCATGATGTTGACTCTTTAATATGTGAATGATCGCTCTTCTTTTACTGAAAGTCGCTTTCTCATATTTTGGTCTAATTTTTCTTTGGTGCCATTCTACTTAATTTACGTGACCCATATAGCAGTTAATAAAAATGTTGAGACTATTATTATATTTAAAATATTTCTCGAGTTCATAGATGAGAGGCTGAGTCCCTTTCAGCTTAAGACTTTATATATTCCGTAATAAAATTTTTGCTCAACAAAAAACCGTAAGAAACGTAGACTTCATCGAGTTTCAGGCTATTTACCCCCATAACAATAAATTCACCCCTTAACCGTTGCAAATAAATGTAACAAAGCAAATAAAGAACACAAAAATAGAGAAAGGAAGACGACGGGGAAAAGAAAATAAAGAACACTAAAAAGGGAGGGGAAGGAGAGAGGCGAGGGGAAAATTTCTGCTATTCTCGATTTCCCGTATCATCCAATACAAGTTTACGTATAATACATATATCTATAGAAGCTCGAGGTAATTTTTCCCGTGATTTTCGTTCGCCGCCGTTTCGACCATCATTCGGTTCTCGCGCAATTGCTTCGTAAAAAGTTTTCTCCTCTTCCCCTCCCATCCAGCCAAGTTCCGCTGCATTCTGGGACAGAGAAACTAGCGAGCGCGACTAAAAAAAGACGTTGGAGCAAGAGAGAGAGAGAGAGAGAGAGAGAGAGAGGACAATGAAGAGAGCAAGTATCATTCTCTTTCTCCGTCTCTCTCTCTCTCCTTTCTTCATGGCTTGGCCCAACGAAGCGTCGAAGAAAAAATCGATCTTTATCGGGGGTCCCATGCTTCTCGCTCTTTCTTTCTCTAGTGTCGTACCCTAGGGAGTCGAGTCTGGAAGAGAGAGTTTGGTCGGAAGAAATGTGCGCTCGAGCTTCAGGCACAACTTCCTCATCCTGTGTGTGCGTGAGTACAAGTGGATGGATGGATAGTTTCGTATGTATATATATATGCGAAACTATCCACATAAGAGTCGAAATATAGACAGGAAGCCGAGTTTTAAGGGTTGCGAGAACATTATTAAGTACGGTACTTCACTTTTAAAATTCAAATTGCTGATTTCTTATTGATATTTATTTCGATTTTTCTGGATTGTGCAGCTATGGTCTGTTTTTACTATTCTAGAAATTATTAATTACCTTATTTTGGAATATTGTTTAGGTCATGCTCAAAGCTACCAAAACATTTAGCTGTTTTACATGCAGCATCAATTTCATATAGCGAAATTTTCAATCAATAATAATTTAATAATACTAGCGAAATTCATGCGCGCTACGTGCACTTTGTCATAACGTCAAAATAGGGTAAGAGTGCGCATATTTCTAATATTAAAAAATGTTAAATTTTTAACTTAGATATATTTGAAAATTATATCAGTATAATTCACTTTTAATTTATCAATAATTATGATTCATATAATGTTAATACTTAACGTTTACATAAATGCATCGGAATTTATTTCTTTAAGTATTCAATATATTCAATATTTAAACTCGTTGATATACGAGTGGTGTACGCTTTATGAAAGATTTCGATGAAAAGGCGAAACAATTTCTGCACTCTATTTTAGGCGTTTCTCAGCAGCAGCAGCAGCAGCAGCAGCAGCAGCAGGAGTGTCGCGCATATCGCAAAATTTTCGGCAGCCAAGGCGCGTGTGCCGCAACCTATTTATTTCTCCTTATTCATGAGAATTTTTTCGTGAGAACACGCCGAGATCTTCTGCTGCCTCAATATTTTTCTCTCTCTCGCTCTCTTGTAGGAAAGAGCGCACGAACAGCTTGGAAGAGGCTGCAGTGCATGCAGAAAGAGCAAAAACGTTTGAGAGAGAGAGAGATAGAGAGAGAGAGAGAGAGAGAGAGAGAGAGAGAGAGAGCGCAAAAGCACGGTAAAAGTCTTTATTGCCTTTAATTTCGGCGAAACTTAGTTTTCCGACTGCAATTTTATGATGCAAAAAAAGTACTGAGAGATTTTGATTTTACGTAAAAACGGGGCGAAGGGTGTTTTTGCGAGCGGATTTTCAAAGAGTCTTTCAATATTCTATTAATTAAATAGGCTAAAAGGGAATTTTTGAAACTGCGTGTAACTTTGGTGAGATATTGCACTTTTGAAAGTCATTGACGCGATTAAAAATGTGGTTAAATATGAACAATGCTGTCATTAAAAGTTTCACTTACGATTTTTTTTCTAATTTCATGAATCTGCAAGTGCTTACCTGTAACAAAAAGGAATAAAAATTATTAAATTCTAAATAAAACACATTTGAAAAAAGGAACATATTCCATACAAATTATATTTTATATTCACGAATATCAACTTTTTAAGTGTCAAATACAGTCGATGGCAACGTTTAAATTACACTTGATTATTATATAATAAAATTAAACATGATTATCTATTTTACAGATTCAATTAAAACATATTCCGATGTAGTTTGTCGATATCTGGAAGTATTATTAGGTGGATACGAGACGTATAAAAAGTTTTATAACATTTGTTCGGAAAATTCTCGAATCGAACTTCTCTGCTGAAAAACCGTCCTTCTCTACTTATTTTACAAGTCTTTAAAACTCTATTAGTTTGATCAAATCAAGTGGATAAAAATGAATAGCAAAATCCATCATTACAATTTTTATACTTTGTGCGACAATTGAATCAGACTTTCTCGTTGTTTCGCAGCGCATATGTATCCCGAGCTCTTCTCCCCATACACATGAAAATGTGCCTAGTTCTTTATCCAAGTTTCAGCTTTGAACCGGGTATAACGACGAGATCGTCAAAGAAATTTTCAAGGGTCGAGTAAGAGGTGGATATCGCCCTCGGGGGCCGATCCGACGATGGCGAGCATATAATTGGAACGCGAGGAGTTTATAAAAATTGAAGCCGCTCGACATTTTTTGTTAGCCAAAGGTGAAACTTCGTAATGGAAAGAGGATGAATGCAATTGGATGAGTTAAAAAAACTTCTCTGCTTTTTTAACTCAATAAAATTTATTAAATTGGAACTGAAACATCAATCTCTACGTAATTAAAAACAAAATCATGATTTCAATAATGCGACAAAGTTAAAAATAAGAGTATAAAAAAATGTTTTATAATTATTGAAGAATGTGAAAACCTACTTCGTCCGGTTAAACAAGGTCTCGTACAAAGTAGGTCTCTCGGTTCTTATCAAAAAGTTCATTTCCCGTTTGACACTTTAATAGAGGATGAAAAAGCAATGCATTAAAACGAGTCCGAAGCAGTCGATGTCCGCGCTCGCGATGTCATGTAATATGCAAATGGCGCTTCGGTTCGAGCCTCGCCTTAAGACCAAATTTAATCCGACGTTAATGCCACGGCTGCGCTTCGGAATTCACGCGAACGCTCCGATTCGCATTGCCTTTACCCTCAGGGAGAACACGAAAATATAGTTTTTCGCCTCTACTCCGGGGAATCGAGACATATATATATATATATATCAAGCGGATATCTGTCGTAGTGGAGAGAATTTGATAGATCAAAAAATCGAAACTCCCAGATTTGGAGAGACTCTTAATATTGAAGAGGAGATTCTACATAATTGGACAGAGTGACGTTTGTCAGCTGTGCGATTGGATTGTACGGGCGAGCAAAGGGAGGAATTATGCATGTGCTCTTAGAGGCAAGAAGACGGGCAGTCGAGAGTTTGCCGACTGAAGCGTTATGAATATTTTGGGGGCCGAAGATTCGGAAAAATTCTGCGTCTGATACGATTTGCTATACTCTCATGATTTATGATTTTGAGTCCTGAGGCCATTCGAGGATGAGAATGAAAAATACTATGATGCGCTTGGGGATTAAGTAATTGAATTTTAAATATGCAGAGTTTGCTGCAGGTGATAGATGTTGTTTTAGTTTTTTCAGATATATTATTTACGTAAGCTAATAACATTTGAAATTGCACTTCATATACGCTATTTTTCAAAGCCTAATCGCTTTGTAGCTGAGCTACTTTGCGATTTAATTTATTTTTAAAAATGTTAAATATTTATACTACAAACATTGCATATTTACTTTTCGAATGACAATTAGATATTGTTATATGGGCATTTCAGATACTTATAAAGACCGTAGACGAGGAGAAACAAAAAATGAAGAAAACTGGTCATTTTCGAAATAACAAAAATCCCAAATTACAATTACAGTTACAATTAATCAATAGGTCAAAAGATCATATAAAGACCGTAGACGAGGAGAAACACAAAATAAGAAAACTGGTCATTTTCGAAATAACAAAAATCCCAAATTACATTTACAGCTATAACTAATCAATTGGTTAAAAGATCATATAAAGACCGTAGACGAGGAGAAACACAAAATAAGAAAACTGGTCATTTTCGAAATAACAAAAATCCCAAATTACAATTACGGCTACAATTAATCTATTGGTCAAAAGATCATAAACCGTTATTGCAGAGGGAGGAAAAAAAAGTAAGGGTGGCAGCAGCGCGTGTTTACCCCAAAAACACAAAAACACATTATACTCTGGTCGATTACGTTTGGTCAGCAAACAAACGGGGAGTGGAGGAAAACAAAAAAAGAGAGAGGCAAAGGGGAGAGAAAGAGTGTGAGAGAGAGAGAGAGAGAGAGAGAGAGAACAGAGGAGCGAAAGAGAACAAGCGAATATAGCAGTCCCTTTTATTTGGCGATTAGTGCGCGCGCTAAATGTTATTGCAGAGGGTAAGCCCGACCATTGTATCGACGTCATATTTGATCTTGTCTTGACCGATTAAACTGTTCGCTCAATTATGTGCTCTCCACCAGTCGCCTATATATTCTTTCGCTCGTTCGTTTTTTTTAAAGCATAATTACGAATTAAACCCCGGGTGTAATAAATCTTCTCATTAGTTTAATCGATCGATTCGCTGGATTAATGGTCGATGTAATTGAAAATGTGAACTTTTTATCTGATCATTTAATTTCTCGGTAAATTCGCGCACATTTCAGCGATTCACATCGGTTGCGATGATAAAACTATACTTTTCATACTCCATATTGGTATTTATAAATGGAAATATAAACAGCCTGTGTATTGGTAAGAATACCGGATATAAATCGAGAGTTTATGATGAAAAATAGAACTTCGCTTTTCCACTTAAAATAATTGCCAATAGTTACATTAATAGTATTTCCGCGGCGTAAAAGGCGCGTTCCTATTTTTCAAATAAAATCACCGCGCTCGCGGAGACTCGAAATCCAGGCAAAGGAGGGAACGAAAACACTTTTTAAGGCGAACGATTTCTTTGCACAGCCTGACAATTTAATTCTAAAATATTTAAACAGATTCTGCTCTCCCTTTGAGAAATTTCGCGCTCGAAAAAATGTTCCTTTGTGTACAACGCGAGGGTGCATAAAGCGAAGCGGAAAAAATGGTGGGGCGGACAGGGGAGTAGAGAATCGCGAAGGAAGAAGAAGAAGAAGCTCTCGGCTATATTGAAACCATGAAAATGTTTGTCTGACGTCGACGGCGGCGGCGGCGGTGGCGGTGGCGGTGGCGGTGCGGGGCGGGTAGGCGAACCATTAAGGTGAGTGGGTTTTGACTTACATGGAATAAGTCTCGAACGATGTGTCTCTATATACGGCGATGCATAAAATATAAGACTCTTATATTGAGTTTACGATAAGAGACGAGCAAAATATTGACTCTTGGGCTTCTCCGAGAGGAAGGATGAGGTCGAGTTTATGTGTGTGTATATGTGTGTGTGTGGGTATATATACCTCGCTCTATCCCGCGGGATTATTCAGTACGATGTTGAGTTAGACGACAGGTCACTCTTCTTTATTTTTTCCCCTTATATCCCCCTTTTTGCAAATCATCTTTCAGGTAGGCGCCCCTACGGTGTTCTTTGAAAAAAATGAAGGTTCGCGCGGTGCGAGAACAGTGTGATTGATACATATGGGTTTTTTTTTCATTAATATACATAACGCAATTCAGATTTTCGCGATCACTCTATTAACTTTTAACGTGGCTTTTCGAGATTGAGTATTTTGCAAAATCTTTCAATTTGAATAGTTTTTTTGCAAAAAGATTTGACGAAATATTCGACTTGCTTGTTTAATAATCGAGTGTTGTTTATTAAATTTATGACTAAAGTATAGTTAACGACTAGAATAACGCACTACAACAGTACTTTTCAATAATCTCAAGGGCCTAGATTGAGAAATAATTAGTACCGCGTTGATTTACCATCGCCGACAACTCCTTCAAAGTTTCTTGAGGAAAAGTAAAAAGGGGCATTAAAAAGGGGAAAAATTTCAGCAAAAAATATTAAGAGCCGTAATTAGAGTCAGAAGTGGCCTAAAGTGCAGGAAACGGAAAGTTTTCCCTTGCGAGAGAGAGAGAGAGAAAGAGAGAGAGAGAGAGTCCGAGAACGAGCTAACCGCCGAACTTTTCCTCATATTCGGCGCGATAAAGCGAAATTTCTGGCCAAAAAAAGTTGCTTCTCAATGTCCAATTAATTGCAGAAATGCATCAGAACCTTATATGCTCGAAATTTGAACACTTACTCGTCGTATGGCAGTTTTTCAAATGTAGTAATTGACAGTCAGTTATTGCTTTTAACGCCAACGAAATCATATCGAAAAATAATCATTACAGAAATATTTTAAAACGAAATAAATGAAACGGGATTCTCTGGTTCTTTTAAAAATTAAAGAGATCGAAAAGAAACTTATTTTAATAAGTAAACAGTAATTACTGAAATAATTGCAGATTCGTAACAATTTTTTTACATTGTTCTACTTCATTTTATATCGAAGTGCCGATAAAAACTTTTCGATATTAAAATTTCGTTAACTGTAATTGAATCGTACTAACTGTAAATCATTTATTTTACTGAGAAATAAGAGATACTTTTATATGTTCAGATACATACATATTTTATACTATAGATATTTAAAAGAAATCTGAATAGCAATATTCATTGAAGTTGTAAATTTCAAAAGACAACCAACGCAACCATTTAAATCAATCACGTATAGCTAATTTTGGTCGAAATCGTTTGTAACGTCTTCGCCGGGTACCCGTGGGCCGCCCAGCTTATAATCTCTAATGAATAAATCACACGAGCAGTAGGTTAACCGATAGCCCAGAGAGTATAGCATTAGCAGCATCGGCAGCGGCGTGTCAACGTGTTTTTGGCCTCGGATTTTCTTCCTCTCTCTCTCACTCCCACCCAACTCCACCCCACCTCCCAACGGAATTCCCACGGAGAGAGTGTGTGTGAGAGAGAGAGTCTACTTGATTCGAGCAAACACACAAACACACACACACACACACACACAAGCACGCAAGCTAGGCCAAACTGCGGTGCCGCGCATGGCCTCGACTAATTAGCGCAGTCCCCCACGCACACGCACAAACACATTCGCAAAGGATTTCTGCAAACAGTCCGGTAGCGTAACCCCCCTATCCACCCCTCCCCTCCTCCCCTTAGATCTAGGGAGACATCCTTGGGCCTACACCCATCTATATACATGCGTTTATGCAGAATCGGCCATATGGGTTGGCGTTTATCTCCCTCCCAGCTACTGTCAATATATGATCGGCACATCCGTCGTCGCTGCAGGTTCAGTGCTGGGTGTTTACGGGTTACGCGCCATTTCCGGCTAAGTGGCCCGGGCTCTGACACGTTTAAAGGG
>UELV01147203.1:0-13930 GCA_900490015.1 Megastigmus stigmatizans | reverse complement strand
GCCCGCAAACAAAAAGAGAGTAATTTCAGTCAATATATAGGTATATGTTCCCCCGAATAGCGTAGCCGCGAAGGTAGGCCGCACCTGCATCATATCAGCAGGCAGAGATATGACCTCGAAGGAGTCGCTCATCAACACGACGAATGCCTCGGGCTCCTGTTCCTCCGTATAATCAAGCTGCCTCAACGGCAGACGGCTGTCCAGCTCCTCCTCGTACTCCTCTTCCTCCTCCTCGTCAGCCTCCTCCTCGTCCAACTCGGGCGAGCGCAGTCTCAGTATCGAGCTCCTGCGCCGTCTGTTGTGCCTGAGGACAAGCGGCCCGCTGAGGAGTGAGGATGATCTGCGCCGCCTGATCGAGCCGACCGACAACTGATCCAAGTCGAATGTGGCCTCCGGGCCCGAGTCGGAGCGACAAGACGAACTCGCCGGCGACTCAATGGTTGACGTTGATTAGAGTCCTGCTCTCTCTCTCTCTCTCTCTCTCTCTCTCTCTCTCTCTGGACCTCTCTTGCAGATTGCAACTTGGAGCTGGTGTCGTAGTCACGATTAGGGGCTGACTATTCTATGCGGGTCTGCAGGGGATTTTGCGACCTGGTTATAGGTATACAGGGCTGATGCAAGATTTGCGCGAGGCTGGATTGCTTGGTTTCTTGGGAGATTTTTTTAAGCGAACGATTTAAAGGAAGATACGTGTGGTGTGCCTCGCTAAAGTGTGTTTTATAGGCTCGAGATTTTTTGTACAATTTTGTTTACTATTGTTAAAACTGGTTAAATGAATTAATTGTAAAGAATGCGATTTTATCATAAACAATTTATGACAGAGAAAAAAAGCTAGTCCGAAGTATATGTCTGAAGTTGTATAGTCAGAGGGTTTTTAGGTGGCTGATTACGAATCTGGCGTTAGATTTATAAAAATTTAAAATGACTTGATATTTTATAAAAAGAATTTGAACTGTTACATCGGATCGGTCTCCCCTTCTTCCACATTTTGAATTTTAAAATCCTGACGCCAGATTCGTAATAATCGATCTCGAAAACCCTCACTAAAGAGATTTTCAGCTTAATTGACACAATAGAAAAATGAATGCTTGAAAGGGTTAAGAATTTGCTAAAGAATGTGTTTTATACACCTTGGAGTATTAATCATTTACATACATTTTCAGTAAAAATTCTATTCAATTTTCAAATTTTGATTTTAAAAAAAGATTTAACTCTCTTCATCGATACAAAATAAAGAAATTTATAATTGAACTCCCATTTTACAAAGATGCCAATATTTTTTATCCTTTACACAATGTTGCAAGTTCCATACGTCTATACCTTTTTCGAAAAAAAAAGTTGAATTTATCATTGTTTTAAAAAGAAGAATATCCTGTGATCGATAAGAAAGGTCAAAAAATCGATCCAATTGAATAACCTGTGTTTTACTAAACTCGATCAATATGTATATTCATATTCATATGTATGTTCTTACTAGTCGATCAAAGGTATTCGATTTGCTTTTAATGCCAGGTACGTTAACTACGATAAAAAATTTTAATAATAAAACATTAAAAATCGTTTCATGTGCTCGTATTTAAAAAAATGAAAGCCGCATAAAATAGAATATGAAATTTTAAATTAATTTCTCTTAGAATTAACAAAAAGTTCTATGCAAAATTAGTTTTCCCACTTTACATTCAAAGACTTCCTTTGCATTATAATTCATTACTGAATATTTATATTATCACCGAACTATTTTCTTGTAAAATATAAAATATAACACTTTTATTATGATCACTAGATTGAATTTCAAAAAGTTCGAGTTCCGGTTCACTTTGCGCAGTTGATTTACTTTGAGCTCAAGCTGGGGATTTCAATGCAAGCACAAGATAGTCGTCGACTTCATACAAATATACTTTACGCAAATTTGCATCTTAATTCGAGTACTGAGAACATTTCTTTTTCAATTGTCAAAACATTAATGAAAATGTCAGTACGAAACTTTGAATCAAGATAAAGTAAAGCTAATACCATTCATACATTTATCCAAATAACCGTTCATTTTAGTAACAAGAAAGTTGAACAAACTACAAGCAATACTTGTTTACGAATCCATCAGCAATCGTGGAAAATAAACACCTCCTCGATAGCAAACCAAGCAATCCACTCGGCGGCTTACACAAGTCGCAACCGCGAGCAAGCAACAGATACACATCGCCGATAAAAATCTCCCAAGTGCCTCATACCTGAGCAGTCGGCCATACACTCGCTCAGCAGAGAGAGAGAGAGCCGTCAACTCCGTCGACTACGCGGCGGCGAACACCCTGTCGATCCTCTGCATCACAGTTCCACGCCTCACATTCGCCCTACGATCAATCCTGTATCCTCCTCTTCCTCGCTTCTAATCTATCCTCCTGGATTGACAACTCCGCTTGTCGCTCCTCATCTTTTCTCGGCAAAACCTGTGCGCCCGGGTGTATCGCGTGGGTAAAAAAAATCGGCACGGCCAGCCGCGCTCGTTCCCGCGCTACTCGAGTGTACACACACGGGGAAAAAGGGACTGTGTTGCGGCACGCGCGTTAGGACGCTGCGGTGGTCCTCGATCGACTACGCCACCCGAGCACTCGAAACTCTCTCTCTCGGCTGCGCGTCTTACGCGAGGCGGCCAAAAGGGGGTCGTCAGAGAGGGTGGGTGGGGAGAGAGAGAGAGAGTGCCGGAAAAGGGGCCACGAGCTTTCACCCCCTCGAGAGAGAAAGAGAGAGAGAGAGAGAGAGTGGGATCCTTGGGACGTGGCTGACCTACACACACACACACCGACCCACCCCCACCCCCAGCTTGGCTTTCACTCAACTCGCACCAAGACCCCCTCCTACTTTTGAGAGGTACCTCTTCTATTTTCCCCTCTCTGACGACTGCTACGTTATGTGTTCGTGTTTTACACGCTTGCTTGGTACACCCACTTCCCACCCCATTCCGCACCGACCATATGTGTGTGTACGTGTTATATGCGCGATTTTCGATAGCTCGCGGATACGACGTGTGGTGGCGAGGCTTCAAGGCCACAATCAAGTATGGACGGGGCATTTGGTCGACGTCGGCGGCGCGGCTCTTTCTTTTTTTTCGCGCCGATCGCCGTCATTTTCTGTGCTGTCGTGGCTGCGGCGCAGCGATATACCCTTTTTTTTCGCCTGGTTTAGAGCTGGATCGTATAAATAGGGGTGGTGCAGCGTCCATTGGTCGGTGATCGGTTTCGAATGGATGCCGATGTAATACGGGCACCGCGACAGTTCTTTCTTCGATGTGACACTTTGTTAATTTATAGTACGGCGATAAAACCAATGCGCGGTATCTGCTAAGTGATGTATACTCTTGTATTATTATCGATCACTTATAATCCAGTTCATATTAACATATCTCGGTTACCCCCCGAAAAGAACAGCCGCCGTTGCGTGTAAGTTTGCAAGGGATAAGTGAACCTTCTTAACCTTGCCGCGGGGCATCTAATCTCGAAAATTAACAAATAAAACATGATAATACGACCGATGGAATGGCAAAATAAGCTTTTTCGAAACTCTCCGCGTGTAGTCTGGCGGAAGCCGGTGGAAAGAGTTGGAGGCCGATCGTGTCAGGCTTGATACCAGAATTAAATCGAAACTTTTTATTCGCGCTCGCTATTAAGTATAATACCGGGTTTAAATGTATTTCGAAAAAATTTCATCTTTTGTTTATATCCAATGCAAAATTCATTTAACGCATTTCGAAGAAATTATATTAACGTATATCAACTCTAGAAAAAAGAATTGACCGTTCTGCAAAGCCGTTGGTCTTCTATCCCACTATTTATTTTTTCCTTTATACGCGGCGAGGAAAGCCATACGCTGAAAAGAGGCACGAGGTGCCACAATGACATCCGTTAAGAAAAGTAAGCGTGTTAGATTCGAGAGATTGGGATCGCGGGGAGGTCTGTTAGTGAAACAATTAGCCTAGAAAAATGCCGGCATAATTTTTTCGAGCATGAAAAAGAGCTTTCGATCGACACAATTTACAAACGTATCATAATACCCGTGGACGCGAAGGAGTCGAGATTTCCAGGCACGAAAATTGCCGACTCTCCCACATGCCCCGTGGAGCTCTGACATAATCTACTTGCGACCGACTTCTCGCTATATATGCGCGTATACCAATCCCCTCGTGCAATCGTGACGATTTCCACGTGCTCTGGATTTCATCACACTGCGTTATACCTTACTAAATATCGATCCTATCCTTTATTTCCTTTTTTTCGCATTCGCTAAATTTTTATTGAAATTCAAGCTTTTGAGAAACGGTGCGCGATTAATATTTACCGAACAAATCCAATGAAATCCTGTTTTATACTTTAACAATGTTTGTAGGTTTTTGTTCAAAAATCGTTTTAAAAAAGAAAATTGTGATAAAGTACCGAGATCGAATATAGAAAAGTATAACTAAAAAAATTCCTGGTAAATATGGTATAAGCCAACTACCACAATACGGTAATTTACTATACTATGTAATCCTCGATAACTCACGATTACTACAATTATTATCTGAGTAATTTTTTCTGAATAATTTCTCCATTTATACGCTAAAAAATGTGCAATCACTCTAAAGCTTGGGGCATGTTACTTAAAATTGAATCTTTGACCAACGCCAAATGAATTTTGCATAATCGTACGTTCATAATCGAGTATCCGGTCAAACAGACTTATATCCGTAAATACTTTTTTTTTCTTAATTTTACGTAGCTGCACAAAAGTTATCGCTCGTAATGAAGTTTGCACGTCCTCTCGCTCTTGTCTGGTGTACTTGTTGTCCGCTTTCAACGGCCGCTTCATCCACTCGTTCGTAAATGTCTCAATGTGTATATGTGTGTAAGACACAGAGCCGTGTACACTGATGCGGACCGTGGTTTATAGAGCGCACAAGCCGATTATGCATGATAATGGACTCGAGCTGGCCCGATTGGCGCGTCACCACACTGCAGATCGCCGGGCAATGCTTCGATTTTACGTTCTAGAATGATTCTACACGACTATGTGTAAGTGTGTGTGTGTGCGTGTGTGTGTGTGTGTGTGTGTGTGTGTGTGTGCATCGCAATATGTCTCGCAAGGGACACCAGCGACTTGTGCACTCTGCTTTCACTAAATTTCGGCGAATGAGATTGATGTCGAGGTACTAATTAAGGTAAATATTGTTATGTGGGTTACCGTGATTATAAAGGAATTTTTTTTTATTATTATTTCAATATAATATATAATATATACGTAATACGTAATAATTTGAATAGAGTTGAGTCAATTTTTTTTGTATAGTTATTTTATCATTTATCGACTCATTTGGAATGCAGTTGTTTTTTTGAGTCATGTATTTGAATCTATTAAGTAGTATTTATGAAGTACATATTATTAATTGTATCACATTAAACTTCAATCAATCGCCTATCGTCGTGGTGACCTATGTTTATATGAAACCTTTTTAATCTTCTGTCATATTAAACTTCAACCTTCGACCTAGGTATTGGGTTATTGGCCTGTTCCTTGCGCTCTACCTTACCGACCTGGTTATCAACAAATTGGTCGTTTCTGAGCCACTAGACCCCCCTACCTTACCGGCCGGTTATTGGTTGATTCTGGGCGGTAAGTCCCTACTTTACCGAGTGGGTTATCGTATGTGTGTGTGAGTGTGCAGTGCGCGTGTTTAATTTCGGTTTAATATTACATGTTGTTTGTTCTGAAAGATTAAGGGGTTACCCGTTTAAAAATGATTTATTTATAATTATATATAATTATATTTTAACAAATTTTCAGTGTTTGTTACAAAACCTATTCCAACATTTGTATATTTCTTTTTTCATTATCACACATGTGTTTAAAGTAACCGTAATTGCACAGTTCGCCGACACGAGCATTGAGTTTAGGATTCATTAGCTCGCTGTGATCGATTGTAAATTCTAGTTAAGAAGAGTTGAATGGTCACTACGACGCTACAGATTGTACAAGCAAGATTTTTTTCGATGACGAATTTGAGGTTTGGCACAGCTCTGACATAGTATAGTTAAAATACTATAATTTTTATTATAATTTTAATACTATAAACTGTGCATTATCATTCAAAATTATCATTCTACTTGTTCCATTTGTATTATTTATTTTTTCTGTATTATCTGTATTGAATATTATCTCTTTGCCTGGTTATTGTTTGTTTCCCTTAATAGAGTAAGTGTCACTACAAAAAAAAATCAAGAAGATATATTATCTTTTTATAAATTTATAAATTTAAAAAATTATAAATAATCTATTTTCATTATTTTACATCCTGGATTTGGATTTATTTTAAGATTTTTCAAAGCCTAACACAATTGCTTAAAGTGTATCAAAATCATTTTTTTGTCGCAATGCCAATTTTCGGAAAAAAATTAAAGACCTAGAGCTTGCAATTTTGTTCCAAGAGCTAGAATTTGGTTTTGAATACGTTATTCATCAAACTAATATAACTAGAAATACAGGCGTTTAAAAATAATATTAATTTTTGCCTTTTATAAAGGTTCGTTTAGCATTATGTCATTATGTCACACGTGTAGGTTTAAAGAAACGGTAATTAAACAGTCCGCCAACACGAGTATTGAAACTAGAATTTTTATACATTGGCTCGCATCGATCGCTTGTAAATTCATTTTAGTAATATTAATTTGACTTTAAAAATAACAGCTCTTCCTCTCGATTTCCTCGAGCCAAAAAAACTTAAACTCACAACGACCATTATAACATCTCTTAAAACCTTCACTTAATGAGTATATGGAAAATGGAATTGGAATATAAATGTTGGAAAAATTATCGAAAAAAATATATAATATATATATGAAAATTGTGTCGATTACCATCAAGGATGCAACAGTTTAATGGGTAAACAGTTAATGCGAATAAAATATCTGGAGTTGATCATTTTTTTATCATTGTTGTTTCTATTTATTAAGATTTGGCTGAGTTGTTAAATTTACTTTCTTTTTCGTGTTTTTTACCTTTTTTTAAAAAAACTGTTCAAGGAGGATAAACATCTGCCATGTAAACAGCTTAAGACTTTAGGTGTAAATCTCCAATTTGACGGGTTTCTTCAAAATCACTCCATATAATCTAGTCCCTAAAATTCTATTATACCTAGGCCATGAACGTCAATTAATCAAGACCGTCGGGCTGCAACAGTTTAACGTTAGAGCAGTCATTGATATACACTTTTTATAAAAATCTCACTTGAACTTCATCGAGCTATACGCGCCTCGTATATAGTGCGATATTTATTTGTAACTAGCACGTAATCGCTGCTTTTCTTTACTAAAAAAAAATACGAAGCTAGTGTATAGCTACAAAAATCTCGGTAGCGTAGCATAGGCGCGCGTGCGATAAATGCATATTCATACACACACACACACACACACACGTAGAGGCACACAGACGTGACGCGAGGTATGTGCGTGTCCGAGATTCATATATATACGAGTCGATTTTAACGGCCGGCCAAACAGGGATCGGCCACTCGAGCCGCTTCACCTCCAATTAGCCTAATTGGACTGTGCCACTGCGAAAATCGGGGTCTGCGGTCATTATGTGCCTTCTTTCGCATTAGGGCGTCATCCCCCCCTTATATCTACACAAGAGCCCTTAGTCGTGGCTCGTAAATTTTTCATGCCTCTTTTCTGGTAACGTGTATTTTGTATACTGCCGTCTTTTTTATCTTAAGTGTTGGTAATATTAAATACTGTAAAAGATTAAACCAAACAAACAGTAACATCTGAATAAGAGAACAGGATGAGAATAAATTCACTCTTTACATATTAAGTAAAATGTGACTGTTTTTTTTTTCGTATTGTATCAATGGATAGTGCAAAAAATAAGGTACTCTGTATATATACCAAACTAATTGTACACTACATCAGTAGATTTAAGAAATTGCGTGCATCATTTGTGCAGAAATAATGGAAACTCCATTGAAAGAGTACACTGCAGTTGTATTACTCCCCAAAACCCTTGGAAAATTGAAACTTTATCAGAAAAAATACAAATTAAGCACGAGGCAAGTTGTCAGGCTTGGTTAGTAGTAAACGCGCGGCGCGCGGAGAGAGCGTCGAATCTTCCATCCTCCCCTCACACGTCCCCTCGAGCCTCAACTTTTGGCACGGAATTTCCATCGTCACGCGGCTGATCGAGCGTTTCGGGGACGAATGGGCGCGCCGATCGATCCCGCGGCACACGGCTGCACCACTCGCCGAGAATGAAGGATGATCGCGCCGTTAATCAACGTCCATTAGCATTTACAGCTGCTGCAGAACTGGTAGCCAAGGATTCGCCCAGTACCTTCCCCGCGACTATATCCATACGCGTAGACACGAGCTTAACCGCAAAGAACTGCTTAGCGATTTTAACGCCAACTCGGAGAGGGATGAATTATTCACTTTTGCGGAAGGATACGTTGCGCGAGATCTCGCACATATTGCGATCTCGTGCAGGTAATTTTCCGAGCCTTGGTTGGGAGTTGGTCCAATTAGTACAGACGAAATATTCCCTAGTGACTATTCGAAAATTTGATTCGATCCTATTTTTATGAGCTGCTGGTTAAAGATCGACGTGCACAAAGCTTGTCAAATTACTATTTCTTTATTGCAATGTTTTACGGATGGGAATTCATTTTTTCAAAGATCTGTCCGCAGCGATTACCGCAATATTTACTTGTGCCAAATGAACGCTTAACTTCCGCATTCCGCTACTTCCAGCATTAATAAATCGCTTGCGCAGGTACACGAATTCACCGCTAGAATTTTGCCAACAGTCCAAAAGTAATCGAGTCCTTAATGTAACTAAATTACTGTTCATCATTTTGAAGTTGGAACAGTTCGGCTCAGCACGAACCCTACCGCGAGATAAACGATACCTCGCTCACCCATCGTCCTACGTACTTTCGTTATTTGAGACGTAGCCAGCTGCAAGTCCACGTGTGTGTGTGTAGTAAAGGCTTGACGTCATCGAACCTCTGGAATTAATTTTCGACTGCGCCAGCGGAATATTCTGCGAATTTTATCTTCAGATCTTTACATAGTTCATAACCGCAACAGTCGAATTCGACTATGCCCCGTAGGTACATTATTTATCATCGCAATTATGTAATAATGTTAATTGTTTGCAGCCGCAGAGAAAAAAAAAGATAAACTGCTCTAGCTCATGAATATTTTGCAGAACAGTATACAATTATGAGTATAAATATTTTTTTATGACCCGTGCAGCCTGCAATAATAAACCAAGGAAGAAATCGGATCGTAAATTGCAATTATTACACGTTTTCCGTTACGACCCGATCTTCTAACTGATTTTTCCTCTACAATTTTTTTATCCTCGCAATATAAGTTATTGCAAAAATAAAAATGCAGAGAGCTAAAAGGTATTATTTGGCCGGTCGCATTTGCATTTTATTTAAATCAATAATAATATCTCGTAACTTGATTTAACGACTCTGCGCTCCTAATAAATGATTCGGTCTATCGCGCTAATTAATCAAAGTAAATTGTTTTTGTTCGGAAAACCTTTGCCCCGGATGTGTTTATCGTATACGCTATACACATCGTACACACACATACGCGCCTCATTCATGAATTTTCATTCACACATGTATAGCTCGTTTTGATTTGTAAATTACCTCATTTGCATTCTCGATCTCATACCTATACACACAACGCTTAATGTTACAATATGATTTCAATTGTGTTCTACTTTATCGTGGAATGAGAATCTTTGAAATTCGGTGCAATTTTAAGGGACGGAATTTCTGAAAATTTGAATAATCTTTCGTTTTGAATAGAATTGATCGGGATTAAAAATTCAAATTGGCTTACGTAAAATTTATATTTGCCATTAAAAATTGTAATTCTTTTCTATCACTGAATATGCAACAAATTCAAAATTGTAATGGTAATTTTCTGTAATTTTTTTCATATTCTATTGTTGTTACACTTTAGTACGCAATCTTCCAATCAATGTATAAAGCGTGAATTGAAGACGTAAAAAGTACAGTAGGTGACTTGAGTCTAAAATCTTTAAACCAACTGACTGATACATCGCATCTCTTTAACTAAACTTTTGTTTCATTCCCCTCATTTGACATATTATTCATTAATTGAAGATTTATTCGTTTCACCAGAGTAACGTTGCCCAACAATTAGTCCGTATTACATCAGCAATCGCTCGAAATTCGTCGAGTCTATCAAATCCAATCTGCCCTTAACATTCGACCTGAGCTAAGAGTCCTTCAACTCATACCGGACGATCGCGCTAACAAGCTTGTAAAGCTCCCCCTATCCGCACGAAAAGAAAGAAAGAATCTCGCCCGATCTTCGTGGACACCAATTTACGAATCGTTCATACCTCACACAGCACAATCGGTACGGGAATCGCGAGCTTCCGTCGTCTACAGTCGCATTTGGCGCCCGTTGGAAAAGCTACTGCGCCTCTACAACTCTTACCCCACTCCTGATCCATTGTGTGTGGAGTCCAAGTAGTTGGAGAGGAGGAGGGGACGAGTGAGCTTTTGTTTGTTGTCGAGCCGTCGACCTTGAAAAAGCAGCCGACCCCTTCGCGCACACCTCGTCGTGGGGGCTGAGATTTGGACGCTCGTGGCGGCGGTGCAGTTACTCCACGACGGCACATCTATGTGTGTGTGTGGATGAATGCGTTTCAGTCGTGAATCAACACACACAGGGTCAAGGTCGAAAGAGAGAGAGAGAGACAGGGAGAGGGGGTAGGGAGAGAAATGCTTGACTCCGCGATCACACCCCCCATTGTTCGAGCCTTTCGATTTTCCCCGCCTCCTCTCTCATGCTGTTCACACACATACATACATACACATTCTCAATCTCACTTTGTCTTCCTCCGTTCAACATCTGCAGGGATTTCGAAAAGACGACCCTAATAACCTTTAACTCTTTTCTGCTTAGATAATTTTTATACTATCGATTATTAAACGATTTTGTTTCCTCGTATAAGAATTTTTGCATCCCTGGTAGAAAATTGACCATTTTTGTTGGTTAAGGTGTTATTCAAATGGAATCATTTTCAGCCGAAATAAATCTTAAGATCTCAATAAAGGTATCTAAAATTATGGTCATATTTTCAGTTGTTGCCAATAGAATATAATGTTCTAATGAAAAAATTAATTTTTATTTTTAATAACGTAATAATTGTAGCGTAACGTTTTTAACTAGAAAATTAACCATAATTAGCCAAAATATCGTTAATCTTTCTACCAGGTATTTGGAAATGATTATAAGTAGGTGTAGTATATAAACGTTCTTCTGAAAATGCTATTTTTAACAAATTTTGAATCGTTATTTCGATTATTTTACGATTCATGCCATTTTATTAACCCTTTAGTTGACGATGGCAAACAATTTTTGCCACAAAGCATTAAAACTCCTATAAGACCAATTTTACAGCAGTTGCAGGATTAATTAATTGCATTTTGAAACAATAAGCTCATTTTGAAATTATTTCAGAAATATATTTTATGACCCTCTATGCAAAGTTTACGTGATTATTTTATAATAAAGAAAATATTTTATTCCAAATTTACGATTCCAAACAATGCAACGAGGGTGTGTAAGTAATGTTAGGGATTTACAATGATTGCTGGCAAAATAATGTTTTATGGTTCGTACTATAGTGGCAGAAGAGCCTTATTTATATGAAAAATGAGTCTGAAACACGAACACATCAATACACGCACACAAAAATGCAATTAATTTATCAGTTGATTAAATAACCATTTTATTTCAAAATTTACCAAACTATACTGAGAATGTAAGTGAAACTAAAACAATGCGGTGTACAAAGCTCGAAACAAAAAATAATTTACGTAAATAATCAAGATTAGAGGCGTGGAAATCGTTTGTTATGAAAAAAAATTTGCTATGAAAAATCTGTTAATCGATACGATTTAATCCTTTTCATGGAATAATTTATTTAGATTGTTGATACAAAGATATTTATTTTAATTTAGAGTGATTTATTTTCTTTTTTTCTAATTCATATCTCGAGTGCTGCATGAAGTAAGAAAATTCAAATGAACCAAGAGTTCCGTGACTTTTTATGATGGTAAATATTCGATCTAGCTGTAATTGCTATCTTATTCAATGCAGTTTAGTTCAGTGTGTCAAGGACCAATTTTATAATTCAAGTTTTCAACCACTAATATTCTTTTCTTTTTTCGACTCTTAAAATGTTTGTCACTCTCCATCAAGAGCTGTTATTATATTTCTTTTGTATAAGTTCTTATAGATTTCTTATATGCACATATTTATGTATACTACTATGCATATTACATATTCACTATTATCTTTTGAATCTTCATGGAATATACAGTGTTTTTAATCAGATAATATATTTTCATATTTCCATTTAAATTGAGTAACGTTGATCGAGGGTCACAAAGCTTGTGTACTATATTTTTCGCAGCACCTGGCAATTATTTTTCTGCAACTTTGATAGATATGTATATACTTATTTAACACGTGTTAGCCGTAACGAACCATTTAATTTTTTTATAAAATATTTTAAACACTTTCAATACATGTAAACTATATTTTATATGAATGCAATAAATCCATAACAAATAAAAAATTCCATTGACTAAATGAAGAACTTTTCAAATCTTTATTTTAAATAAATGTAAAAAGACAAGAATCTTGTGTTACCGATTAGACTTTATGCAAATCGAACGAGCAAATTTCCATTAGCTCGCCTATAAATATTTAGTTATAAGCCTGGAATTATAAAGGATGCATTTATGAAAATTTTTCGAAAGAAAAAGTATTTCCGCGTAAATTCAATGGCTAAAAGAAATTTTAAGCGGAAAAATCATTTTTTTAAAAAAAGGAATAAAATCACTGACCATCAGAAATTTAATTGTGAACATAATATTGTTTCACTGTAAAATAGTATTGTTCTCATATTGAGCACAAGTTAGTATAATTCATTTCACCAGTCCGAAATTCCATTGAATCCCACGACGAAAGGGAAAGTTTCCAAAGGATCACCTCGTATCATACGAATGCCGGTAAATCAGAAATCGCGGCGAGTTCATATAATGTCCACGAGGAAAAGGTCGGTAAGAAAGCCATCCTCTAGCTTTAAAACGTATATAAGCAAATCCCAGCTCTAAGCACCAGCTTTTTATCCACGTGGCGCGCGATAGGCACGATACACTCGACGTGATGTAGAAAATCAGCATGTGACACGCACTCTTTCAAAAGGAGCCACTGCCCACACCTATACTGTATCATTGTCCTCTTTCCTTTCCTCTTCCCTGTCGCATCGGTATATCGAAAAAAAAGTGGGCTACGCTCTACTTTCGTCCTCGTAGCTTTTCCTCTTTCGTCGAAACATCCTCCCCTTTGAGCAGAGAATTTTACTTTGATGCGGCTTAACGAGCATTGTTGTACTATGAATTTTCATACGTTGCTACGTGATAGTATGTCACTTTCCGGATGAATTACTTTATGGGGTCAATGTGGAACGCAAGAGTTTTGATACCTTCCAATCGGATCTGGGCTTGTCTGATTGATTAGTGTGTTAGGTTTCATGTTCGAATGTTCAGTTGATCAAGTGTATGTTCGGATGAGAGTGTTAAGAATGCTGTTACTTGTCATACATCTGATAATTTTCCGAATGTGTAACGTCGACTCACAAGGAGATGACCATAGACATGCGGGTCCTGGATTTTATGAAAACTTTCTGGAATTACATTGTGTGCAAAATAATTAAATTCGTAGTGTATCCGGGTTTTATTGAATAGGCCCTCGAAATAAAGATATTCACTAATTCATATTGATTTTATGCATTAGCGTATATCTATATACACTACAAATATATATATATATATATATATATA
>UELV01147199.1:0-17282 GCA_900490015.1 Megastigmus stigmatizans | reverse complement strand
TATATATATATATGAGTATGCATTGCGGCCCTCACCTTCTTGTATACGGAGTCGTTGGCCGTTTTGGCTTGAGAAAGAAAAGAGAGAAAGAGAAAGAGAGAGAGAGAGAGAGAGAGAGAGAGAGAGAGGGAGAGAGAGAGACAGAGAGAGTGTACAGTAGCCGCTGTAAGATGCGAATACTTTACGTGTGTTGTGGGATGGAAGGATTCGCGTAAATAAACGCATTATCATTGAAGGTTGATTCCAGAGTGCAGAGTAAGACGTTTATACGCATGAAAAACAAGTTAATTGTGATTATCAAATTGAAAAAATGTAGCTGTTTTTATTCCAACGCCAATCGCGATAGAAGTTATGTTTATTTCAATTTCTTTCGGTTATTTGCATAGGCTTATAACATTTTATGCGTATTAAAATTAAACATCGTACGGTACTAATTTTTTATTTTTTAATAGCCGTTGTAATTAATTATTCAAAAGATTTTATTGATAGCATTAAACTCAATCATAAAAATATTTTTATTACATACAATTCTGTATATTTATCCACGTGTGTGTATCCACTTCATCTATTCAAGGCTACCCATATTGCGAAACAATAAATGATAGATAAAAAAAGACAATAAACTGATCGTGAATATGTAAATCCAAGATGCAGATAGTCTAGTTGATAAGAACTTGATTAGAAAAAACAACAGGAGAAAAAAAAAGAGCAAATTGATTTAGAGAAAAAAACAAGAAGATAGCGACGAGTCCATGAAAGGTAAATTGAGCGACGAAGGGAGGAATAAAGTCGGTAATATGTATGAATATGTAAGATAAGAAAAATTCAGAGATTACTTTTGCCATGCACACCGCCATGCAATGCGTGCGAGACGCTCGTGACCTATTTACTCGCCGAAGGTTACATATATATGCGTTTGGTCTAATTCAAACCAAGCGATATACTGTTATTTTTGAGCGCTTGCTAGTATTTCGAGTGTAAAATTGTATTTTCTGTAAATAACAGATATCCATTCGAAGTGCAGTTTAAGATAAAAACAATACTGCGGAGGTTGAGAATATATTTAACGTTACTTTTTCCTACTCAATCTTGACGTTGGTCAGGAACGAAAACATTTCATGGTAATGGAAATTGAAAATTGAAATTTTGAAAATTCGTTTCTGGCATCCATTTTTATTTTATGTTAAGATTAATTTTAACAGATAAACAAGAATTTACAAGTTTAACAAAGATTTTAAAAATGCCAAACATTATTAATTAAATCATCCCCCAAATAATCATTCTCTTTCTATCGAATCGATCACCGAATCACCTTATCGAACTGCTAGTATCCTACACTCGCCAGTAAACAATTTAACCTCGCCAACCATTGAATTCTATTGTTTCTCCTACGCTAAAAAAAAAGAACTAACGCAGCACAAGCAGACTTCCACAGACGATGGAAGAAAAAATTTCGCAGGCTGGCCATCCCAGACTTCTTCTACGCTTATATATACACCGTACCCAGTTTTTTTTTCTTCGTCCACAGCCCTTCTGAGCCCGCGTCCCTTAATCTTCTTCTTCTTCGTCAACGTTCCCCTGTCTTTTTTCCACCTCACCCCTCGCATATATCCGAGGCCTGGCGATCGATGAGAGCCGCGCGTTCGACGACCAAAGGAGGGAAGAAGAAGAGACGCAGCAGCCTCGTCAATATCACTCTCACCGTAATGAGCGAAACGTGAATGCGTCTCCTCTCTCTCTCTCTCTCTCTCTCTCTCTCTCTCTCTCTCTCTCTCCCTCCTTGCATTTGACTAATCATGTCCACGTTCGAGGATCGTAATTTAATAAGTCGAGGGTACAGAAGGAAAAAAATTGGAGAGCAGACAAAATTGCGCTTCAAGCATCCTCACGACTACTCGTTTTATTTGATTTGATAGGGGGATGCGCCTATACTTAAACTGAAGAACGTTTTAGCCGCGATTTCTAACGATCCTGGCTTCTACTAATTTTCATGTTAATTTTAAAGTATTTTATTGTTTTTTCGTGGCATAAAATAGGCTTAACTACAAGAAAAAATTAAAATACGAATGAAAGAAAATTGAACATTTTGTAAAGGGTTTAAAATAAACGTTATCGATATTTTTTTACTTTGAGACCTGTGTATAAAAGAATATAAGCAAATAAGCATCTAGCAAAAGTTTTAACCTCTTAAATACAGCAAGAGTTTGAGCAATAACTTGGACAAAGTTTGTATGATAGTACGGGCAGTGAGTACACAAGCTATCTTGAGTAAAGCATCGCTTCACTACCATCACTGGTTTTCATAAACTAGCAGCAGGATTTTCAGCTTAATTTTTAGAATGATTTTGTTTCCTTATAAAGGAAGCTTTGTGACCATTCTAAAAAAATTATTAACGATAAAGTTGAGGATATATTCATTTAAATTTTCTTTTCTTTATTGTAATGAATAGGAAGTATATGAAAATAAAAATAAATTAGAATCATGCAATATTTTAAAATTTTGTATTATTATAATTTTTGGAATAATAATATATATTTATATTTATTATTATATCGCATTAGGTTTATAATATCATATTCAATAGAAATTCGACTTTGCGTAAACTAGAGAATGGTATTTACATTCATAACAGCTGGTAATCTTCACACTTTCATTAAATGAAATTTAATATATTTTAACATGAAATCAAGTATATTGATATTGTATAATAAATAATTATGTTTTAGGAAACATATTGTATATTTTTGTAATATTCTTTTACCATTGGTAACTCAAGGCTTTCATTCAATAAATGAGGTTAGCTTTCAGAAGTCCACTCTTCTCAAAAGCAACTTTTAAAGTCTGCTTACTTATTCTCGATTTGTTCATCTTATATATAATATAAGAACTTAAGCTTTCCTTATCGTTATCAAATGAAGCTACATTAATAGACGTAACATGTTATACTTATTGTTCTTCGTTTAAAATAGATATTGTTTTTACATTTTGTATAATCATACTATTTGATACACCGATTATAGTGATAAGTTTTTTCAATACTGTGACATCATATACAGCATTATATAAAGAATCCACATTTTCTTTAGGAAACTAACTTACTACTAGAGCTGCAACAGTAAAACGTTCCTTCTTTTTTTCTCTCAGGATGAATTTTTCTAAAAATTGGTAGAGAATCAGCAAAACCCTTGGTCACATTGTTCCTGAAACGTTAAACTTTCATAAGAATTAGAAAATCACAAAATATAATATATTAAATCAGTATGAGTATTTAAGTATTTTAGTATGTATTCTCATGAATAATCTACGTATTGAATTGACATTCATCATCGTAAGCAGCAATCTAAAAAGAAAAAGAAATAATTAATAGCTTCCTCCTGGAGGAAGCTTTATAATAGTAAAAAAAAGTTTTTCTGAAACCATGTTAGAAATATGCTTTCTGGTTTTTTGGATCAAAGAATATTCTATTATAAATTCAATATGACCGCACGCATGTACGCTTTTAGCCCTTTTTTGTCGGACTATAACTAAAAAATAAAGTTGGAATGGACTTGTTTAAGTTTCATAAGAAGAAAGTTTGACTCGGCAAAAACATATATGTCATTAAAAATTAAATTTTTATTAAAATTTTTTACGTAGATAGGGGGATGTTCACAGAACTTTTTTCCAATCTATTAATATAATATAGATATTTGAACAATATTTAGCATATAGTAACGATAAATTAGTTCAGAGAAAGCTACGTATTTTTTATTTTGAAGCATTTCGAAAGTTTCCAGTGATTTCAGAAATAGAAAAAAAAATGTAATTTCCATAAATATTAATGAACCTGACAATCAGTTAAAAAACCTGTAAAATATATAAATTCATATTATATTTGAAACATATACTATACATGTAGGAACGATAAATTATTTTGCTGCGGTTTTTCAACGAAATAGGGTACTTGCATATTTTCTACGTTGCGTTCTTGTCAACTTCTTTGAAATTCAAAACTGCTATACTTCTTCGTATTTTCTTTTATTTACACATTTAACAATATTCTATATTTAAAGTTTAATTATTTATATTGAAAAATATTGCAGAATAGGTCGCGCTCGTTATATACTCGTCAAGTGGAAAATTACGCTCTCGTCCGCAACAAATCGTTGCACCGAAAGCTTTTTTGCTCGTCAGCACGCGTACAAGAACTTTCGTAATTAATGACGTCGCTAGTCGATGTATATATGAGAAACGTCATTTATCCGCATTTTCACTCTTGATGGAGTACACTGCAGGCTTCGTTCCTTTTTTCCTTTCCTCTCTCACTCTCGTTCTCATTCTTTTAGTTGCGCTCGCGCAGATCGTCAGGAATTAATGGTTCAACGGCCGCGTTGTCGACGGCGGCGTACACGCATACTTCTATATACATATATTCATACCGTGCTTCCATTGAAAATACCCTGAGTTACGATCCTATGCAGGATCGACCTCGTAAACAGAACGTTTTCCTAGATGCTTTCCTAAGGTATATTATTTGTTTGTGCCGAGATTAACTTACGATGACTGTATGACGTATGGCGTGTTCTTATTTGTTTGCCAAGAATTGAATCTTCTCCGTGACTTGTATATTAATTAATCCATTTAGGGGGTTGGAAAAAATTCTTGAATTTCAATAGCTTATGACGTTCAGTTTGATAAACTTTCTTTTGTTTATCTTTCAATCAACTTTTTTAGTTTATTTGTACAAGATACTTCATGAACAAATAAAAATTTGATATTATACTTTATGTTTCATACTAGAAGTTCTACGATTGTTAATTTGATAAAATGTTGAAAATAAAAACCCTCATCGTGTAGGACATAATGAATACGATTTTAAACAGTCCGTAGTTCGTTATTAGAAGTGTACTTAGCCGCTAGGAAAAAATCTCAATTACAAACAAGTGATACATCAAAGGCTACTTGCAATAAGCAGAAGTTTGGATTACCATCAAAACTTTTATTGCGAACCACATAAACATAATGAAACACTATTCTTTATACGTTCAACAACATAGGAGTAATTTTTCATTTTGAAAGAGCCAAAATTATGGGCAATTCTATTATTAGTCTTTCTTGATATATGTGCAATTTGGTTCCGTGAACGGTCAATCGATTCCTTTGCTGCGTGGCATACCAACGTTGTGATGTTTTCGCGGTCTGCACATTTACTAATAAAAATCTACGAAGTATACCAATAAATCTATGGCATCAATGGATATACACGTTTGAAATTTTTATGAACATCTGGTATTGGATCGTTATTTACGACAACTTCGAAGTAACGTATACACTCTTTATAAAAATTTTACGGTGCATTTATCTATTTAAATTCAGTATTTTAACGTTACGCAAAGTTCAGATGTAAATACTAGAAGAAGATTTAAATGCCTTTGCCATGCTGTAATTTAAATCGATTCAATACTAATTCCAGTTGCATTAGCATATCCTAATGAAAGGACAATATTTCGTATAGAATTCAACATCTCCTTGAGAGCCGTACTCTCGAATCGGTAATTCAAAGTTGTGAGTGAAAACTATTGAGAGAGGCGGCCTGCACAAGCACGTTTGCCACGATCGCTACCGAGCATTCAGCAAAAGAAAGAACACGTAACATTTCCATCGCACGTGACAAAATACCAATATACCAGGGTCGCAAGCCACACTAGGTGTACTCCACTGAAACCGGCTTCTACACGTACAAGCAGCATCTCTCACTCATATAATATCTGCCGCGTTTCCGTATACAAACACACTCACATGTACACGTGACACGATGCAATTGCGTAAATTCCTTCAATGGCATGCTGTACGTCGTGCACACCTTACGTCTGTGTACACCGTCTCTCCCCCTCTCTGTCTCTCTCTCTCTCTCTCTCTCTCTCTCTCTCTCTCTTAATCGCATGGGACTTGGGAGAGTGAGAATCCGCGTGTGTGGGTAAGCGCATGTTAGCCAAGGCTATTCCGGGTAAAGTCGTCGGGATATAATGCCTTTTATAAATAGCCTCATGGCAGTGTGCCGTAGCTATTCTTGTACCTCGCGGTATGCTCACGCATGTGTCTGTGTGTACCCGCCCTTGTCTTTGTCTCTCGCTCTCCCTCCCTCTCTCTCTCTCTCTCTCTCTCTCTCTCTCTCTGCAAAGCTATGTTTTTGTGGCTAAATTAATTTTTATAGCACGCCGAGCGAAGAATGGGTTTTATTTCTTTATATACTTGATACGTCTTTTGTGGCTTGTTTTACAGTAAAAAGGACGATGCTGTTCATCCCCGCGCCGTTGTGCGGTTAAACGATGTGGTTTTAATCTATGTGGTAGAAAAACAATAGTCAAGATTTTTTTTGGTCCTAACGATATTTTTTACAGATAAAGTTACTTTCGCAATTAGTTGAAAAATTTCAAAGGTACATAAAGGATTTTTAAAAAGAGTTATCAGGTGACACTTCGTATCAAATACAAAAAACATGTACGCATGGTAAAAATTGTATTGAAATATATTTGTGAGAACGGTACATCGGTTTAAGCCATTTAAATTAAGCGCATTAAAAGAAGCTTTAAAATACATGAATAATATTAACAGCCTAAGCGACCCGACCAATCAACCAGTCGATTAATTGAATCTCGCTGTACGGATTACCCCGTCAGCTCAAAGTCAAAAAACATCCTCGTCACATCTCCATCTACAGTTTGATCTGCATTCATTGAAAAATTTCATTAGTAATTCAACTTGAGAATAGACATACCATTATCTGTCTAACATCCATATATATTGGCTATACCTATAGACAGAATGTGAGAGAGCGTGTAGGTCATGAATAATACAAGCCAACGTTATCAAAGCATACATACTCGCTCTGGGGGGATGCAAAACCGTTCGTCGACCAGAGACCAATGTTATTAATGCTTATTAGCAACATTAGAGTCAGTTAATTCCGTGGATAGTCTGCCATACGCCGTCAGACTGTTTATGCGAACGATGAATGTTCCGTATATCTCTTAGAATACGGGATCTGCCTTTCCTTACCACATTGGGTTTATACTCGTTCTTCAATAACAGCCGATTGGTGGTTTACACGCGTTGCTCTGATAGCGTTTGCTTATTTATACGTATTGAACGAAAGGGAATATTTTTCATTAATTATTGACGGTACACTTTGGTAGCTTTGTCTTGAAAAATTCACGGGATGGTATGTTTTTGTAAGCGTGAATGTCTCTATTATTCACAGCGACGATATTAAAGTCATACATGTTTTGTGATAGTGAATTTTGTATAAAGATGCCGGTAGAAATTAAAGTTACTTTTTAATTTAATATTTTATAATTCAAATTAAAGAAAGTAATGAAATTTAAATGAACTTCGAATAAACTAACAGATGTATAACTTTGTTTGTCTTCGTAGATAGCGTTACCAAATCATACTACTGGAAGTACGTTTTAGGCATACATGCGAATGTTCAGTTTATTTCTTCAATTCCTAATTATAGTTGTTTACGAATACATGAGTTAAAAGTTTTCACAAGTTATATTGCTAACGAGATTGATGTTGATAAAACTCTCCCAAGTAAACAATACCTATCATTTATGAAGTTTCACAAAACTCATGTATCAAATGGCGATAATTTTTGCAATCCGAAAATTACTTTATGATATTTATGAGATTTCGTTACTTTTCAGACTTTTCTTTATTACTTAATCCATACATTTTATGAATTCAAGTATAGCAATCAGACCCACTTCTTGATTAAAGTTTCAAGACTCTTCGAGCACAAAATTTATATCTTTATAATTTTTTAAAGATATATTTTTTATATAAATACAACATTTATTTGATGTATGAATTGGAATGAGAGAAACTATTTACAGGAATTTTTTTTTTTCGCAAAATTTATTTTTATTAGCAACAGTAAAAACTTGTTGAGCCAAGTTAATTCTAATATTGCTATTTAAAAATTAAAACCATAATAGAATCTTCTAGAATTTTTCTTAAACAAATTGTAAATCTAATTTGGGATTTTAGGCATCAATCTTCATTTTAAGCAGTGCTAAACATTGTAAGAAAAAAGATCTATCTTTACTTTAAAAAATGTCGAGAGTATAGTAGTTCAAAGTCAGTCATCTTTTATACACAGATAAAATAATTCTATATATAATAACATGCAAATTACGATCATGATACGATCATTTTAGATTTAACATAAATTATTATAACAAGTAACATAAAGAAAACGACTGGTACAGAAATCAGATCATATACATGTAATATTATGTTCACTTCATTTGGATTGGAAGACTTCATTATTCACAAAAGCCTGTAATTATAAATTTATGTTATAAAAGTAAATGCAATGAAAGAATATGCACTCACGGTGATCCAAAAATATTTGCCAACTTAAAGTGTCATAATAACGAATGAAATTACACATTTATTTAACAGATTCACCTCTCTTATTAAAAATACAAGTAACATCCACTCGAAGATCCCTGAAAAAAAAGACATAAGCGATGTAAATCTTCTTTAGCATTTCAGCGTGAAACCGCGTCGGTGTTGAATGTAACGTACATAAATCACGCTCTAATTGGGCGTATTCAGTGACCTGAGGGGGTGAAAGCCTCGCGTGCTTCGCCGGAGAGATGAGCAGGTGGAAGTAAAACGCATAAAGTTTCCGCCTTATAAGCTATAAGCAACTTCCACGAATCCCTCCAGCTCTTGTCTGACTTCGCTTAGTGAGAAAAAGCTTCGGATACGCACACACGCAGTGATACGAGAGCATTTCCCCGCTATTTCCAATTAAAATTTTAATACTAATTTCGCCGCGAAATTGGTTTGGGTTAAGAAAATATCTTGCTAAGTGATTTTTATTTTATTTTAATCTCCTCCCACTTTAATATCCACACCATATAAGAATTATTGGAAATTTTTTCGCCCGTACCTTCGTTTTAATTTTCTCTGGGATCCGATGAAAATGGCACAAAACCGATTAGTTTTTTTTGTAAATTGAAATCCAATTAAAACCCATCGTTTTCTTGCGAGTACTTTTATAAGATTTTATCGACTACCGTTCATAAACATCTGGAAATTTTGTTATATTAAATTTTTTTTATAAAATTGAGAATAGTTCAAAAACATTTTCTTAGGGAAATAACAATGTCATATAGATTTGTCATAAAATAAAAACTCTTTGGAGAATCAAAATGTATCAGCTGGTTATTATGATTTTAGAAAGTTTTCAAAAAGTAACGAACTCAAATCCCAAAAACACTGACAAGCAAGTAACAGAGAGAGAATAAAGTAGGTCACGCGAAGCTCACTACCAATTCGAAAATAACCAAAAACGGGATACTCGAAAATATAAATTCGCTAAAACAAAATCTCGAAAACTATATTTCTGAACGATTTTCATGCTTAATTGCCTCACGTCAGCTGCAAGCTTATACTTTGGAAATAATGTCCAACAGCGAGGCTATATTTTACAATCACAAAGTTGGTACAAGATACGAGGGGGACGTACATCAGCTTTGACACTCGCGGTACATAAATATTGCGCTCAAAGAGAAAGTAATATTTCGGGAAATTGACAAGGCAAATGAACGAGACGACAAGCTCTTTTTTTTCGACACCCAAGGGCCACGCATGTGTCATAATGAGATTTATCGCGTCGGATAACTGCGTATAGCGAACTTACGCAGCATTGCTGATTAGAAGCAAGGGCTTTTTCCTCTTCTCTTGAATTTTTGGGGAAAATACCTGTTTGCGCGCCGGTGAATTTCTTTTTCTGTCAGCGAAAGCTCCTTGAATTATGGCCCACTTCCGCAAGGGAAATTATTTTTCTCCCAGCGAAATAAGAGAAATCATTTTAAGAACGTGCCTCGAAATCCAGAACCGCGTCCAATAAATACTTTTAACCAATACGCGCGTCGGTGCACATACTTTTATAAACATGGAGTATTTTTTTTTTACAGAAGTGGTTTCGCGAATTTCTTGCATCAAAAACTTTTTCGATAAACATGAAGCGTAGGCACTTGCAAAAGTGGAGGAAAAAGTTTTTTCGAGTACAGTCACGACCGTAATTCTTGGCTATAACTCGATTTTCGGCCGTTACAATGTAGAGATGACTTGATCAAGAAACTTCATTTTCATCTCTTTTTTTTCTGTTGTATCCAATAAATCTATTTGATTGCTATTTCAGTTGAGAATTTCCTACTTTATGTAAGAAGCTATTAAGGTTAAGTGGAAAACATAATTAAATTGATATACAGTATAAGTTTAAAAGTAAATATAAAAGCGTCATAGCAACTGTTAAATTCATCGTACGTCAAGGGAAGAGGGGCAGGGATCGTTGCGCTGAACTACGCCAGCCGTAGTATACGTATGAACACGCGACATACAGGATCGGGCATAATGTCTAATACCGTACAGTTTAACGCTTGTAAT
This sequence comes from Megastigmus stigmatizans, assembly GCA_900490015.1. Lineage (NCBI taxonomy): Eukaryota > Metazoa > Arthropoda > Insecta > Hymenoptera > Megastigmidae > Megastigmus > Megastigmus stigmatizans. The sequence continues at coordinate 6,835 of UELV01147199.1, read as the reverse complement.
AAAACAATCGTATAATTAATCATTTCCACTTAAATATCAGATAATAGTACATTTTCATGTAACCGAGCCATTTACGAAAGCCATATTCGCGGAGATTTTTAAAGCTAAACCAACTATCTTAACAAGCGCATGCAGTTTAGTTACGGAGTGGTTTTAATGCAACGAAATAAAATAGCAACTGTTTATTACGAAAATCAAAATGTTCAGGCTCTTGATAAAGTTTTTCAATCTCTGAGAAACTTTCCTCATTTCAAGTTAAAGGATTCAATTTGTGATATTACACAATCCTCTTACACTGTATTGCATGCTGACCATTTCTATTCACTTTATGGACTCTAGCTATGGAAACTAGCTGTGGAGCAATTGAAATCAAAATAGCTCGCACGCCCGGGTGACTTTGCTTTAGTTGAACTTGTAATATTCCGAAATTCTCAAATTTTATGCTAAGATGAGTAGCGCACAAATGTGTAATAGAGATTGCTAGAGAAATGCTTAAGTAAATGATTTGTAAGAAAAAAGTAGCTTTATAACTAATAATCAATATCGCTAAGCCACTATTCTTTATTTGTCAATAAGTGAAATTCTGCAACATGTTATTATATACGTATGAAAATTAAAAGCAGTGTAGGTAACATTGTAACAATAACTCTAAATGTTATCAGTTATTTAGATTTATATTGTTCAACCAATAACACTTAGTTACAATATATGTGTATATTCATTCATCAGCTAAAACCATAAAATGCAGAAATGTCAATTCGAGTTTCTCAATCTACAAAGTTACTGCACATCATCCTGTTGAGTGCTTTCCTAGAAATCACACATCTTATAAATAATTTATATAAAAAAATGCATTAACTTGCCTTTTTATTTATTTGTATTTTTCTTTTGATAAGCACCGAACATTATAAAAGTATACAAAGACTTTACAAAGGAAAAAAGGAAAAATAATTTAACAGAATTTTTCACCAAGAATTTTCGCTAAAATCATAATCCAACGAAAATATTATTCTCCGTACATTTCACAAAGATGAATAATAAAGCAAACAATAACATTAAATTAACAAAAATATAAGTTCCATCAAAATTACCATCCACATTAATTGATACAAGTATTCCGCGGAAACAATCGTTATTCATTACAGACTCTATTATGATTCCTCGAAAAAAAAGGGTCAATTGCGTAAAGTTCGCGCGGGTCGTATTTATTGTGCATCACAAATGAGAAAAGGGAGATGAAGAAACAAGAGGCTATAACGTATAAGTTCGCGAAGGCACTCGACGACGCTGCTGTCGCTGCATGCATTCGATACTTGCGTATAATAGCAGGTCGAGGGCTTCTTGGAGTGGCAAGAACGGGAGAAAGAGAGAGAGAGAGCGAGGAGGGAGGGAGTGAGGTTGGAAGAAAAAGACAGGGCCCCTACTTTGCTTATAGGAAGCTGCTCAAACGGAGTGCACTGCTGTACTGTGCAGCGTCGACATTCTCGACCTTTTCTTTGAGAAAAGTAAACCGAAGCCGCGCGCTTCGTCACCCCCCTTGCGCCCCCCCCCCCCCCCCCCCCCCTCCCCCTCGCCCTTCGAGCGATTGCCACTAGAGAGGCGTGTTTTCAACATTTTTTGTTTTCACATATTCCGAGCCGCTCTCCTCCGCTATGCACTTTCTGCTCGAATTCGTCTTTGTGCTCGATGCGCCGTTTCTCGAGTGTGTTTATTTGAAAAATAGACGTTTTCGAACGTACACGGTATATATATAAATACAAGTGATTTTTATACCAACGAAAAAAAGTTTCTTGCGCAGCGATTGCATTCAAAAAGTTTGGACAACGCGCATAAAATTCATATCAATTTCTGAGAGCTCAGCATTCGGTTACACTGAGGCTAATTGAGAAACTTACGAAGAGAAACTTACGCGCGCAGTTCAGTCTGACCAATCAAAATTTATTCTACTTACTCTGTGAAGCATAAATTACAAATGTATCATAATCCATTCCGGGAATTATAAATAGTGGAGTAGGAAACATTTAAAGTAGGTAAATAATGGTTCTTCAACTTTCTATGCCAGAAATGCACGTAACTTTTTTTTTTTTAAGAACGACGGAAAAGTATATAAAAGTTATTTTAATAATATAATATTTAAGAAAATAACGCTTATAACTTTGAAACTGAAATAAGTGTTCAGTTATAGTTTTATTAAATATGGATAATATTTATTATATCATCGGAAAACTGAATACGACTCTTTCAAGTCGAAAATTACTTTTCTGGAATTATTTATTTCTCATCAAAATAAAAGTAGAAAGAGCAATCGAAGGATGTAAAAATGGAAATAGAAACTTCGCTTATGTAAGAAAAAAACGAGTAAATAAAAATATCAGATATCAGCGTTATTTTGGTGAAGCCAGTCCACAATAAAGAATTTTTAATTGTCTTTTCTCCATTCGTAAATAGCATTGTACATGTTTACGGCTTTGGAGTAAGTCCAATCAATTACGTAACAATTGGCAAGTCGCTCAATCCCCCAAGCACTTCAAAACTCCAATATCCAGAATAGTTTATTAACTTATGTATGTTATTGCCCGCACCTCTCGACCGACATCGACGCGCAAAAGCACGACGCACGCATAATCGGCTTGGAAACGTAACCCCAAATAACTCTCGTCGCGTCAAACGTTGAAAATTTCATGAATTCCTTCCAAGGGAATGTCTCATGAGCGTTGGGGAGCAGCGCGTGCAATCTGCGCTCCGCACATTATGACAATAGTTTTTGGCGACGATAGAGAGAGAGAGAGAGAGGAGAAACACACACACACATACACATACACAAGACGCAATTACGAAGCGAAGCTGCATAGCTGCGAGAATTAATTGCATTGAGAATCGATAAAAGAGATGGAAAAGGGGGGAGAGACTCGGGAAATTTCGCGAATGTCTCGTATATGCGCTGCTCTCGCTCGCATCAATCGGTGCTTAATGCACTCCTCCTATGCCATTGTCAGACTTTCGGGCTTGTGTGTGTGTGTGAGTATGCGCGCGCATGTGTGTGTACGCGTGAATGCAGAAGATCGAGTCTGCAGTGCTAAAACATATTTAACGACGTGAGATTATTTCTCAGTCGGCCTTTGTTTCTTTCTCGCCCTCTCATTGTCCTACGCGCATATCTTTCATCCTGATTTTAGCTATAGCTGCAGAAAAACAGCCACGTTCCGTTTTGCTCGGGCAAAATGATGGGCTGGATCGAGTACGTAAATTTGGCAGGTTTACGACTGTATCTGGAATCGCGCGAACTTGGGATTAATTATTTGTGTCCCGCTTAGTGCGTGGATTCTATCGATTGCGCATAACGTTACAATAATTGAACATCGAATATATACAGGTTTCTGAGACTTCGCGAATAATCATCGGATTGAAGATTTTTGCGCATTAAAATTTTAACTACAATAATATTTACATGACGTGTAATGTACAAAATTATTTGTCTGACGCATATGAAACTTTTATGACCACCGGATCTCGTTTAGTCGCTTTCTCGTGGAGTTATTTCCTTTGCCAGCTCATTCATTCTTTATTTTTATGGCAATGAGATATAGCCTTTATATACTTCCCAAAAACCTCTTTCATCTTTAGAAGTAATCAAAGTCAATGCAATAAATCTTACATTCTTGCTTTCTTTTTTTTTCTTCGATCATAAAGCAAGACAAATAACGTTTTAATATATCCCTGATTCAGCGATTCGTAATTTCGTTCTGCCTAGCTTGCAGTTTCATGAAAATAATAGTATATTTCCCTTTGAATGTTCAAATTTTGTTTAAAAGTAGATATATTCATGAACATACATTATTTATATGTCGATTGAAATCGCACTTATTATCATATCAACTGTACAATTTAATTACATTTAACTCCAAATCTCTATACTTGTGCCAATCATTTCGCCGCAGTCTAACATTTTCACAGTTTTCCTTTTCTATAATGATTTTTCCGTAATTTGCCTATTAATAAAAGTTGGAACGAACACGCACGTAAAACCAATGTACGTTTAAAAGCGAGAGCAGCAGCACCACCACCACTCGCACAATGTATGCAAAGACAAAGACAAAGAGCAAGAATGGAGAAACGTGAATCACACGCGGGGCTTACTCATTCACCGGACGGTCCTGAGCCATAATCCACCGGCCATTATTTCACCGGTCTGCAGAAAAGTAGCCCAAGCCGAGAGAGAGCAGAGTGTGCGCAAAAGTTGAGCGCGTATAAGCGAGCGAACCGATTGAGAAATTGCCGCGAACCGTCGCTGCTTGCCAAAAGGCGATTTGAATTTTCATGAGAATAACGCAAGCTCGAGCACTGCAGGGCCATCGAATGCTCGATGCGCGTCTTCGGCCTGCAGCGGCAGCGTCGTTAATATGAGGAACGGCACACCTTTCTTTGCTTTTACTGCTCTTAGCGGCACTTTGGCAGGGAAAAATTGCAGTTGGAGATGTTGAAGACTCCACGACGAGGAGAATCGAGAGAGGAGGAAGATGGTCGGAAGGGTGTGGAGTATACCTTGATGGAAGGTACGGTGTTTGTCAAAGATCATATCTCTGAAAAATTGCAGACGAAAGTGCGATTTCCTAGTTTGGCTTTCGCGCGGATGTCTGTACTCGTAAGGAATAACAAATAAATGAGGACAATTAAATTAGAAGCGTAATATGAAAATTTCGTTCAAATTCAAATGCCGTGAAGGTAGTCAAAATTATGAGCTCACCACTTTTAGTTTTAAGTAGAACGAAATGTCCCACTCTTAACAAATAGACATAAAAAACTTTGAATGTGACAGCTTAGAGTTCTAGTTTTACTACCAGTGGTACGCATCATGCTGACAGTAGCCTTCATTTTAATTTAAATTGTTTAAATTAGAATATACATGTGTTATAGATGTGTTTCTTTGAGTACTCCTAGTTTAAAAACGTCAATGAAAGTATACGAAATATGTCTTTTTTTTTATGCACAGAAATTGTGATTTGAAAGAGGTCTTGCTAATAATCACAAATGAATGGGGTTGAAAGCACAGAAAAAAGATTTGCTTAATTTTGAAGAAAATGTGCGTTTACCTTATAATACTATTAATTCAATTTTAATTACGCTCGTGTTCATTTCTTACACTTGTCTGAGACAAAGAAATTATACAGAAATCTCACAATGAAAAAGTCATATTCCACGAATACAAGAGTGTCACCGCGAGACTAACCAAACAAACCCATCCACACACAGAAGCCATCCATCAATTCAAAGGAATAATTCGATAGCAGCCCGATGTCCCGGTAGGATCACTGCAATTAACCAGAGCGAACGAGTCGGTAGAGACGGGCCCTCGCGCGACATTCTCATGCATACACACACACATAATCAATCTCCCTTTAACCGTAGAATGTGTGCACGCATGTGAGTCGACTATATATATATATCTATGGTCCAGCCTTGAGAGACTAGCATCGCAAGCCAGCTCCCATTGTCCTACTAGCCCTGGCTGTGCCAAATTCAGCATGACGCAAAGTGACGTTTGACAAATTCGGATTCCGTGCTGGAAGGGATCCGCTTTCTCTCTCTCTCTCTCTCTCTCTCTCTCTCTCTCTATCTCTCTCCGCTGATCGACTTCAAAGACTACGTATTACTAACCACAGAAGCTTGGGACGAAAGAATGAGACCAGTCGCTGTATAAGCCGCTACGTGAGTCGAATATTCCTGTAATGGCAAAGAGATGATGGCGAATGGCCATTGGATCCTTAATAATCCGGTCGGTGTTTTATGAGTTCATCATTCCTTTGAAATAGGGTATGTAAAAAACTTATATACCCGCAGAAAATCTTGTTATGCAGTGCAGATGATGCCATAATAGAAGAGAGAGTTGTTTGCAAATATAATCAAGTCCGTACAGCGGAAACTTCGGAAAGAGCCCCCGCGGCCGCCGTGCAATGCGCAACGGAAACACCATCCTCGGTAAAATATTTCTTTTGTTAGACAATCGAATTCAGTGGCCGACGTCGCGGTGGGCAATCCCGTAGTATCCATTACTAAATGCAGCGCCTCAATTTACAATAATGGTAAGGGTAAGCAATCGACTTCAAAGCGCGGGCGCTATACTATATATACTTACCAATGCCACAATGCCAATAGAGTGCTTTAATTGAGTGGAGCGATAAAAGGATCCGCTATTATACAGTTTTGCTTAATTGATGCACTTGGAATGAGAATAGAGCGAAAATAAAAAAATAAAACGAGATCGAATGGAGTAGGTACATATTTTATTCATCCACAAAAGGCACGCGCAGGCGCCATCTCCGAAAATGCACGAATCAATTCGATCGAAAGCATTTCGATGCAGCGAACTATACAGCGGGTTGCCCGCTTGAATTGCGAATACGGAATATAAGTCATTCGCAGCTCTCGCGTTCCAGAATCCAGGCAGCGTGGCCGAGTGGCACAAAAGCCTCCGCTCTCGAACGCACGCAATGTATATATATAAGAATCAAGCGTTCAAGGATAGAACGTGCAATAAGTCAAGCCACGGGGATAAAAGAGTCCGGGAAACGCACTCTGCTCGGTATGGGTTCTCTGTTACGTAAGAAATCCATCGGCGGAGGCTAGACGTAGCCTGGTGCGAGAGCGCTGCGAGAGGAAAGGCGGAATCACTGTACAGGTCACCTGTTGCGGAATACTCTGCTACGCTAACGAGGTCGAGTCACCGAGGTCGCACCCGCCGCCACCAAGACTCATTTTCATCCCGTTTCTCTCTCTCTCTCTCTCTCTCTCTCTCTCTCTCTCTCTCTCTCTCTCTCTCTCTCTCTCTCTCTCTCTC
>UELV01147197.1:0-18872 GCA_900490015.1 Megastigmus stigmatizans | reverse complement strand
GTCGAGTACCGTGTCGTTATCGTCTACAAGCATTACGTCAATCCATGTATGCGATGTATCGGTATGATGCGTCGGGCCGTGCTGGATGATCTTAACCGAGAGCTCGTCAGCTAATCGCCGAACGAACTCCGAATCACCAGTAGTCGATAACAGATCTGCATTCAAATCTCCCATAATCATCTTGTGGCTGTAATTACCATTAACGTTTCTCAGAGTACTGAGGAAATCAGGATCACTAGTAAAAGCTATTTTAGGTGGGCGATAAATAACGCCCACAAGGAGAGAGAGAGAGAGAGAGAGAGAGCGAGAGAGAGCTTTTGATTTGCACGAGATTCCCCGATACAAAAATTATGCATATGCTGACGCTGCATAGGACGTATAGCCAATCAATTATATATCCCATGCACGAACAAACTGAATTTTCGACTTTTTCCGCCGTGTTTTTCAAATTGACGCACCCATTCCGCTTACCCGGGTTAACCGAATCGTTAAGCCCGAGCGAGCCAGATCATTCCGAATGTCAGCCGCCGTGACACACACACACACACACACACACACAAATGTGCGCGCTCACATAGTCAGCAGCCATGCAAACCTGTAAAAAAGGCGCGCGTTCAACGGTATCACGTATCACCTAATTAGCCAATCACGCGGTAAATCCCTGAAAACCGCGGGTGTGTGTGTGTCCTACACTTGTTTCGCCATTAAAGATCCTTTCAATTCTCTCCCAATGCATTTACAATCCTCTCGCGCACACGCACTTTTCCTCTATGGACAATCAACGCTCTCTGTAGAACGAGAGAGAGAGAGTGAAACGTCACGGCATATAGAATCGCGAGGTCCGGCCGCCGAACGCAATCGCCTGGAATTATAATGGCGCGGGGTTATAGCAATAGCGCAACAGATCCATCAATCAGCGAAAATGAATTGTATATTAATTGAGCTAATGACCGCGCGGGTGTGTGCGTGGGTTTGTGAACAGAGATTCGCCCCCTGCAAATCGTACATTATCGAGCTCCCTTGCTCTCTCGGTTTTCGCCATTTCTCCCCCCTCTTCGCTCTCTCCCTCTCTCCGCGTGTGTGTACATGGGACAGAGAGAGAGAGAGCGCCCCCAAATCGCTGTTCAATTATAATTAAATCGAGCGCGCGCGATCGTATAGCGTCACTTGACGCAAAATCCCCGCGCACCTGCAGTGTACCGAGGCGATTTACGCGGCCCACGGACGCATATATATAGGGCTATACGAACAACAAGGAGGTAGAGAGAAGCGCGCGGCCGCGAGAAATATTACACGAGCAACTCTTGACGCGTCCTATATATGTATATATACTCCATATAGCGACGCACCGTTCCGGACGACGCGCCAAATTAATGGCCAATTATTCCAATTTTGCGCGGCACGCAGTGTGATTGGGCGGTGAGTGGAAATCCGCGCGAGATAACTTGCCTCTTTCTCACCGCCACGGCTGCTGGTTTTTGGCGAGCTCCTGTACAGGCAAAAGCGTATACGGGAGATATGCGCGAGCCGCGAGCGGTAATAATTGTATCGTGGCGGAGTTTGCGCCACGCGAATATTTAGGAATTCTCGCGTGCGTTTTGGATCCGAAACTTGGGCTTCGCATAGTATAACGGGTAATCTAGGTAGGATGGCTTTAGGCTATGTGGATTTTAAGATTTCGGTTAGATGGAATTCTATTATAAGTTGGAACGAGTTTGATTTTCAAGATATACAATTAATCGCCGCCGTACGCAGTTTATGAACTTGATTTTGATTGTTATTAATACAATTATAACAGCTTATGTATTTCTGCACTTATTTGTCACTATCGATTGTATTTACTAAGAGTGCGCAATCGTATTTTTTTAATAAAATTTAATAAAAAGTAACATAAAGTCGAATATTGCGAAAACGGATAGAAGTCGTGCATGACCTAATCGTGTCCTCTTCTACTGTAATTGACTTTTGTTTCTTCTGTCTCGTTCCTCTTATTCCGCTATACTCGTTTTTGTACCCGTTCCTGCATCTTCTTCAAATATTATTCTATCAAATTCACTAGATTGATTATAAACAAAATATATATATTTTGAACAATATCGAATCTAGCATATACTTTTCAATAATTTTTTTTTTCCGAGTCTCGAATGAAAAAGTAAGAAGGGAATACAATAGAGATATCACGTATTCGATTTGCAGCATTTCAGTTTACACGCTTGAAATGCTTGACTGCATGCTCGCGAGATATTTCAATTTTGAGGACAAAACAAATATTTCCTCGGTGGTTTCGCTGCACTGGCATTTAATATCAATTTAGATTAACGATTGATTACTTCATCAAAACTCCTTTATTAACGCTTTTTACATGATTCTAAATCCTTTAGTGTTTATTAATACATGCAGAAATTGAATTTAACACTCCAAATATTACTCCAGTGACGCGGTCTATATTTCCATTTCAGTAACTCAAAATTCAGACTTCATTCAGATTTTATTTTGGTAACTTTTTTACTTGTAATTTACCAACCGTTTCGAAGGAAAAAGCTTTTACAAATTTGAGCACGAAGTAAACAACAAAAGGTTCATTAGTTTTAAGTTTGGCATCGCTCGTTCCCGCGCAGAAAAGAAAAAAAAGACTGCATTCCTGAGACTTCTTTAACTAGCTATTAAGCATCAGGTATACACAGGAGACTTGATTTCGAAATTATTAAACTGCACACTGCAGGACACACTCCATAATTACTCTACATAAATTGCAGCGATAAAGGAAAGAAAAAAGGACAAAGAGGAGAATCGTTACTTTGAAACAGCGCGCGCATTTCCAGCGGACCGGGTCGCCAAAGCAAGTGGCCTCTCTCTCTCTCTCTCTCTCTCTCTCATCTCTCGCTCTGCTATAAATAAAATAATTGGAAAAATGAACAAAAGAAAGTTTCGTCGTTAAAACTAAATGAATCGCGTAAAGACTCCCTCAAGACCGAATCATAAAAAGCAAAACTTCCTCGCTTACACTTCTCCCTCTCCTTCCCTCTCCCTCTCTCTCTCTCTATCTCTCTATCTTCTTTCGCTTGTTCATATATATAGAGGATATAGACAGATAGGGTGTGAGAAATCGTTCAATCGCTCAGCTGAGATGCGAGTAGCCGGAAAATTAATGTAAAGCTTCTCCCTCGGACACGTGCACGCGCTCGCGAAGGAGCGAACATCCGCAGGGCACGAGGAAAAGGGGCGAGAATTTCCTTTTCCTCCACCGTAGGTAACAGGAGAAATAGAGAGAGAAAGAGAGAGAGAGAAATAGGAAGAAGACGATTCGACAACATCAGGCGCAGTGATTTTCTCCCCCGTCAAATATATCGTGTTGGTCGCGCGGAGAGCCAAGTGTGCAGTGCATCGTGGAGGAAGGGGATTTGGCGCTGTCGCGACTCGGCGAGGAAGTGGCGCGCGCGCGCACACGGCACATTTTTGTGATTAATGACGGCTTGTCTTCCACACCACGACGCTGTTGCGGTCGATAACCAAGACGACCGACCTTTACGTACATCACTGCTTTTTGGACCCACACTACGCGACGATGCATCGTCGCCTCGCTCGGAAGAAGGCTCTACCGCAAATTTCCTAGTCAAAAAGGTTACATCTCGAGAACGCGTTATTTTTTTTTTTTCCTACAAATTTAAGTGAGTATAAAAATTGCATAAATGTGAGATTTTATATTATAAAATCTTTCTCACGGTCTGAGCTTACTTTTGGATGAAAAAATTAATAAATCTTTGGTATATTTTTGCGTGCAATTATTAATTTCCACGAAAGAAAAACAACGTGTTCGGGATATAACATTAGCCTTTTGACTTTAAAAGTTGAGCTAACTGCCCTCTTTGACCACAAAAAGTTGAGATAAATCTTTTTCCATAGAGGCGCGTGGCATGAAAGCTGCTTTATCTCCTCTTTTTTCTGTTTTACGCGATACTTTTTATTCTTTACATTTTCATCGTCTTGCGGTTCGAGAAAAATGGCGTTTATTTATTTTGTTCCGAACGATTCGTCTAGAATTCAACGGTAGGAATATTCGGCTCGAATATTGAATATGTAGTTTTGAATACCAATACTTTTAGTGCATATCGTTACCCTTTTTTATGCAGGCTGGTATAAAAAAAGGAAGAAAAGGAATGACCCAAAAATAAAAATAGCCGAATAAATTTCTATATTTATGGCCCGGTGTATTTTCATTCGGGATCTTGGCGCAGAATTTTCGGAAAATCGAAAAAGAATACGTGTATAAGCTGAATACATAAAGGACGAAGGAAGTGGCCACTACCATTGTGTATTTGCTTGTGAACGAATGCTTGACTAAGTTGCAAAAGAATATAGCCAGAAAAAAGAAACTATTGATTTTCCCAATGCATCTGGTTATTTTCAGCTCCAATTTCAATCTATGAAAACTAAAAATTTCCGTCTCTCACGTAATTCCGTATAGCATTTTTAAAACCTCCACAAACTCGTAACGCTTTCCTTTCAAAAGTTCACGAGGAGCTACGGGTTTACCTCCATATTCCTGCTGGCTCTTATATTTTTACGACATTTGTTATTGTGATTCATTGGAAGAAAGAAACGAGAAGGAGAAAGACTTTGCGCGCTTTCTTTATCGGAGAGCGGAAGAATAAAGAGAGAAAAGAAAGAGAGAGAGGGAAGTGAAAACAAACGAAACTGAACGCTGAAAAGGTATATGGAAACTCTCGCAGCGTCACTTTTTCCCCATCAGTGTAAAAGTAAAAATATACTCACGCGGTATAGAATCTCACGAATAAAGAAATCTCTGCGCAGAGACGCATGCATTCGTACCTAAAGCGCACCGACTTCCACGCGAATCACCTATTCCAAGTCAATATAATCATCCCTAAACGTATACACTTTACGTCGCATGAATGTGCACACCCACGTATACAGATATGCTGTATCGCCTACCTCTATTTCTTATCGGCGAAGATGTGCCGCTAATGTATTCCCGGTGAAAAAGTTACAAGGAGACGCGCCCAGTAATCGAAATGATTTAGAGCGTTTTTCTTTTGCCTCGGAGCTTCGACTGCCTCTCTTATCCACTTCGACTCTTTTCATTTTGTTCCTCCTCCTCCCCCACCCCCTTTATAGTCGCGATCATCCCTCTCTTTTTGCGCGCTTCGCGAGAGAATGTGGGGCACATGGCCACGATTCGAGCTGATTAGAAAATGGCATTGGAAAGGATTCAAGGACGATTGAATGAGCTGGATTGTTTCTTTTTTTTCTATTGTTATTGTACAAGGTTTTCACTCGTTCGCTCTAAAACATATTCCAATTGATCTCGTTGAGAATCGAGGTAATCTGCAGAAACATCGATAATATTTTGTCGCATTAAATGTATATCGTACGAGTCATACAATAATACGTACCGACTATTTATTTGGTTCTTTTGCAGAATCGATTCCGCATAATGATTGAATTTTAAAAAATCGAATCAGATTATTAAATATACTGTCCGATTCCATTGTATAATAAATTAAACTGAAAAACAGAAACTTATTGCAATGCGAATTTCCTGCTACCTCTTAATACATGTATACTATTTTACAATAAAATACGTAGAATGTGTTGAATGCTTGAAGCAATAGAAAAATATGTTTTTGTAAAGAGAGCGCGCAGCTTACGAGTTACGACCATTGTAACTGTGTAGTCGTCGTCGTCGTCGTCGTCGTCGTCGTCATATTTCAGCATTTCAATGCGCCTCTTTATAAAGACAAATTTCCCCGCATATCTAGAATATTTTCATCGCCCATTGTACTGCATATTAGGCAATATACCTCCACTTTCCAAGCCCAAGACGTTTGTCTGTTCCGAGGGAATGCCGCACTAGGAACGCTTTACTCGGCTATGTGTCTTTTATATTAAACCATCGGCGATGATTTGTGCACTATTTTTATATGCTAATTCCAAAGCGACGGCAGCTCTTGAACGACACCGCGGAATTGTCGATTTTCCTGCGATACTTCATTTTTCGTGAATTGCGCTTGTATATTTATACGCTTTGAACAGCGCTCTATATTTTAACTGAATTCAAGTAACCGCTAATTGATGCGAATAAATAGTAATTTATTGTACCTATTTGAAGATAACGTTTCCTGCTATTTTCGTCGATTTTTCAGCTATAAAAAAAAACGATGAAGTATTTTTATCCGACAGCGGAGGATTCACCTTTTCTTTTTTTTTTTTTATTTTCTTTCTATTTGGGCTTATCATCGGCGATTAATTGTTTTTGACCGGGAAAGGGAAGAAGAGGCTCAGTCGGATTTTAGTTAACCGTGACTGATGATCCTCGGGGGGTCTCGAATAAACTTTCGGTAAACCAGTTTTATGGACTTTTCGCTTAATTGATTTTGCGCGGGGAAGGAAAAAATCCTCTCCTCCGACACGAACTTTCCAACTATTTAAATTGGCTTGAAATTTTCATCTTCCGCCCCGTTTCGAGACTTTAATCGATGTTTGTGTCTCCTTTTGTGTCGCGCCGAGACCCGATTCTCGCACAATCATCGCATATATATATGCGCACTGCACTTTAACATTAACATCCAGGATTAAGTTTCGACAAGGGGTTATATCATCGTATAAAGGACATAATTTAAAACTAGAACGACATTAAATGTTGAAGCGCCTAAATCCGTATCATTTCGTTGAGCTTAGATTATTTATGTTAACGAATACAAAATGTCCACCCGGGAGGTTAAGCCGCGATTCGGGCCCGGGGTATAATCCCGTATAACGTAAAACAGGACATTACATATTGTATATACGTATAGACGCTTCGGCGATTCATCTAAATTATTCCCTTTTCATTCCACCCGACGTTAAATTTAAAGCCCCATATTTTAGAAGCCCCGTGCGCGCGAACGCTTTACCCAGTTTCATTCAACTTTCAATAATCGTGACCCTATCGACTTTTTTCGAAACTGACTAAGGATTGTATTTTCCGATAAAGTAATTTAGTGTCTCGCATCAATGCGCATCTCTTTTTTTTTATTCTTTTCTTAAAACCTAATACATCAAATTACGATTTAAAGTGCCCGCGTACTTAAAGTATATTCATTGCTATTTGAAAGCCTATCACTATCCGCTCTATAAAAAGGCTATAAAAAAAGCTGGACTCAATGAAACCATTTATCCCGATTACACGTATAATTTCGCCAAGTTTAAGGGCAAACTTTATTTTAAAGTGCTCACCGCGACTCTTCAAGAGCGTCAGGGGCATAAAAATAAAATAGCGATTTTAATAAATCACCTTTCCCCTATATATACTCGTCCTGATAATCTGAAGCACAACGCGCACACACACATGCGCACATGGCAGACAGGCGCTCCCACATATCCTCCGTCTCACCGCGCATTATACGAATGACTTTGTGGAAAAAAGAAATATAAAGCGGGCGCATTATATATATATAAGAGCGAAAAAAAAAATATGCGCTCTCGAGATTAGGCGCGCGGGCGAGTCCAAGGGTTGTGGGGCGGAGGTGGTGGAAGAAGAACTAATGCGTTGTCTTCTGGAAAGTATGAAAAATGAGAAAGAAACTCAGTGAATTTCCAGTGCGCCATGCCTCGAGGATCAACAATTATGATCTATGTCCGGTGAAATCGCTTTCGAGAACAAGGCACTAAAGCTTTTTACGAGAGATGCAGAGCCTAAGTAAAGAAGGGACGGGAAAAAATTGCGTGTGGAGGGGGAGGGGGGGTGAGGTCAGAGATAAGGTTGTCGAGCCCCTTGGCACGAGAAATTTCCGTTCGATTTATTCACAGATACATTGCGATCGTGAATCCCCTGAGGCCTCGCATGGGCAAGAGGATAACTCTATGCATAGCCCTGACCATCTGGGCTGTGGCAGCCATATTATCGCTGCCGATGCTGCTTTTTTTTACGACGTTCACCCAGAACTTCAACGACGGTGCTGTGAGGGTGATTTGTTACGCGAGATGGCCCGACCTGAACCCAGAGACCAGCCAGAGCTTCAACGAGTATATGTGAGTCTTTCTCTTCATCCTTAACCTTAAATGAGCGTTCACACTCAAAATGTCGCGTTAAAGTTTTTTTCTTAGATTCCTTTATTCAATAATGGCAGCTTTGAGCTAATTACTTATGCAAATTCCTTGAAATAGAGCCTCGCGCTAACGACATTTGTTATCGAAAATCCGATTTTCATAAAATCGATTCTTGTTACACATTCAAATTGAGCCTCGGTAAAAATTAACTGAAACAGGTATTTCATAATTACGAGAAACGAAGTGTAACGTAATTTTTGTTATATTTAATTTTTGTAAATAATTCATGAATGCAGGTACTATACATTTGGATTATTATATTACATTTGTATGCAAATCAAATCGAACGACGCATTTGCAATGCAAAAGTGAATTCTCAAGCTAAATTTAATAAGATTAATACAAGGAACGTGAGGACGTTTCAAAAGAAAGGAAAGAACGCCGACGATAACAGCTTTTGAGTGTAGGATATTACGCAGAACGTAATATATTTTTTAATAAAAAAGTTTCAGCTAAGTTTCGGGAAAGTTAAAAACAATCAATGGAAAAATGGGAGGAATATTGCCACATATGACTGTTACTACTTCGTTTCAATGTAAACGATCAACACTTTTATTGATTGCTCTCTTAACTTTTTCATCACTTACGAATGGACATATTTCATTCGATCAAATATTTCATTGAGTTGATCGATAGTAAGAAAAATATAAGCTTACGACTCCATAAAAATCTTTGCAATTATTTCACGTGATATGTGTAAGCTTGTGTAAACTAAATCATTACATTCATCTTTTAACGTAAAATATTTTCCGTATTTATCAAAGTTAATTAAGCTTTTATTAAAGTTTTTAAAATCCTGGGCTGCGCTCAAAGAACCGAGAGGTTGAGAAAACTTAAACCGTCCCATTCAGAGGACGAAAAATCCAGTAAGAAAAGAAAGGACGACATTGATATCTTGCTTTTCCCACAGGTACAACGTGATCTTCATGATACTGACGTACTTCCTGCCGATTGGCGCAATGACGTTCACCTACGTGCGAATCGGCTTGGAGCTGTGGGGCTCGCAGAGCATCGGCGAAGCGACGCAGCGTCAGCTCGACAATATACGGAACAAACGACGGGTAAGCTGAACCTCCCCTTCTGTTTCTTACCTCTCCCTTTTATCTCCATTTTTAGGAGCCCCAGACTTAAACATAAATGCATAAATTTAACGCACAGTGGATATACATGTATATATGGGGCCACAAAAGTTTTCTAAAAAAAAATGAATTTTTACAGCTTACAAGCGTGGCGCGAAATTAAGAGTGAAATTATGCTCTGACGCTATGCAAAATTTATTGCTTCATACACCTTTCTTAGGACTCGGTTTTACGATTGTTCTTTTACACAGTTACGTATAGGCTCCTAAAATTCCTGCGTACTAACGTGAGTTTCCGGAAAGGTGATTTCATCGGAGCATTTCGTAACTCGAGAAATTAGAATGCAAATAATGTTCTACCCCCGAATCCATTACATCGCCGGAGAAATTTAGACGCGAACAAACTTAATGATTCAATTTTATCGTCAATCCTGTATTTCTATCTCGGTCAACCCGTATTATTCACTTTGCTTTTTTCAATCAAACTAATTATACTACAGTAATTAATTTTCAATGATGTCAAATACTATAATAGTATTGTTGCATCCCATTATTCAGTACAATTAGGATTCGCTTGTCATCGATTTATTGATAAATGATATTTACGATGTATACAATAATTTATTGTGTATACATTCATTGATGCTTATCATTGCAAATATAAATAAACCCATACTTACTGTACATCATTAATGTTTCATAAATTTAACAAACTGATTTTTTTTCGCTTATGCAATTATACATTATTATTATGCCCTAAAAAATTATATTAACCTTTAATTCTTAACAGTATCATACTCGAGGTTCTAGGATTGATTTAGTATTAAATCAGCCTGGTAAACGATCTTACATGTTCTAAAATGTATATATATGTAAAATTAAAAACTTTTATTATTTAAATAATAGGAAAATCTTTTTTAATGCGAAACATCGTTAATAATATACAGCTAAGATATGATCACAAAGCTATACTCACTTTCACACCTTTTCACGTAAATTTCCTCGACTCCTCGGGGAAATTCCGCGATTCCTTACGCTGTAGCTTACACATCACGATCTTGAAAAAGCGCCAGCCAGAAGAAACCTCATCTGAGGCGAGGCTCAGACATCGGTACATAAAGTATGCATTAAGCGCACATGTTTATTTGCAATTCTACACTCGATACATAAAGGGTACGGATACCTTGAATCGCTGATATACTTTTCTGCTTATATCACCATAATCCACAAAATCCTAAGTCATTAGAAGTGCGTGAACCACTATAAGCACATCCTTGCAATACTGTAATCCGACACAGGCGGAGAAGTTAAATAAACAAATGTCGACATAATAATTTCCGAAACTCTAAGGGACTCGTTTGCATTTAGGAAGCCATTAGCGTTTAATAGCATTCCTAAAAGCCCCCGGGGAAATCGCTAGTGCGGCCGTTAGATTGTAGCCGGCATTGAGGGCTAGCAACCGCCGCCTCCACGTCTTATCGCGTCCTTTCTGACAGTATATATACCAGACGCAAGACAAACGGAGTTTTCCGTAATCTGTTTTTTTCTTCTTCCTTTTTTGTTTCGCGCTGCGAGGATCCCTCGGTGTCGAACCCCTTCTCCCCAATAGCACCAGCTAACGATCGCTATCCGAAAGTATCATTAATCTATTCGGTTGCATCCCAGTTCATGTATCCATTATCTGGAGCATAGCTCAGCAGATAGAGCAAATTGTATCCCATTATATTGTGTAATGCGCTAAAAGTGTTGTGGATTATCTCAATAGGACAGGTTTCTATTTAGCCAGAGAGGCAGAAGGTATTAAGACGCGAGCAATTCTAAATAATTAAGTGCACGTGCGGTTGGCTATAAATCTTCAATTTCGGATCTGCAAAGAAAAGGTTTCTAGTAAAATCTTACAATATGTCACTTGGTATAAGATAAAGAGGTATACGTAGAGATGAGTAAAGAGTACAAACTCCCATTCCGACATTAAAATAAAGAAATCTCAAATAAGGATCAGCATTTAACGAGAGTTCGCAGTGAAGCCAAGTCTCTGAAAGGGTACATTTGAAGACGAAATAGTATATAGCTGAAGAGAACGAGTGGTATTCGAGTAAATCGAGATAAGTAGTGCTGGCGAGCGTTGAAGGTGAAGCAGCATAGATGCGCGAGAAAAAGACCAAAGGGGCGAGTAGTGGCGAGGGTAGCGGAACAAGATCGCGATATCAAGCTTTTGATAGACTAGATAATATGGAAGAGTAGCGGAACTACTCACTCTGTGTATATATATCCACGCATAATATTGAATACTCCGCCAGGAAATACAGGGAGCGGGAGATAGGTATAGTAGGCGAGAACGAGGATAAAAAAGTAACTGTCGAAGCGGCGCGTACAGGTCGATAGGAAGACTGTATGGGTAATCGACGCCAGGCTCGACTGCAGGTAGTAGAGGGTAGAACAGAGTCTGGGTAATAGTTGGAATACGTTATAATAGTCGAGGACACGCTAGTGGCGGTCCGGAGGGTATATGTGCGGTCGATGCGAACCCCGATAGAGATACCAAACGGGGCTCTGGTGCAACTTGTAAGCGTGACAACGACGACGACGACAACAGCTGTCCCCGAAGCGAAAGCAGCACGCGCTTGCATGTCGATGACATGGGGGAAGATCGAAGGCTTAAAACTCGACTCGCTTGTGCCACTGAAAGCGGACGTCCAATAGGAAATGCGCGAAGCTGATCCGGAGCAAGCTAAGGCCAACGCCGTCGCCGACGAGACTCGACAAGACGGTGATTATATGAGAAAGTGGTGAAATTGTAAGATAAAGGGTGGATGGCCTGCTTTGCCGGTTTGTGGAAACGCAGTGCTGCGGCGGAATGCGGAAGTTGTGTGCGAGCGGAAGAATACGATGGACAAAATTAAGACCCATTTGAGAATTGGATGAATGAGTTGTTTGAAGAACAATAAGTTACTTCGCTATTGTGTCAATATCGTAATCGACAGCTTGTACGTATCATGAATAGAAATAATAGGAGAATGAGAAATATATGTGTATTCACAAATGAATCGTCTAGAGAATCTGGATTTATGTTCGAAACAGAGATTTCAGAATGGAAAAGATGACAGAAATCGTTATCGTGTAGAACAAATAGATTAATAATGCATTGGGGGACTAGCACAAACTACAACTTAGATGGATAAGGCATAGGGGGAGCGGAAAAGATAAGTGAAGGGGTGGAAAATAGAGTACGGAAGAAGTAATACATAGTTAATAATATCCATGCGAGGGGACAGAAAATAGAAAATTATTTTTTTATATCATAGAAAGAATTTAGGTAATAAAGAATCTAAGATTGATATAGTTGCGCGAGAGAATATAGGTGGAAATGCTATAACGAACGATATCAAATAGTACCTGCAGAAAAAAGAGAAGGAGAAAGAATAATGAAGATGTTGGAGCAAAGGCTCACTGATGTAATTAAGTTAGATAGATTAGAAGTAATAGGCAGGTCGAATGGCTTAAGACACTGAGAAATCGAGAAGAAAAAATTGTGGGATACTATGGCACCTTAGCAAAAAAAAACGAATAGCGCATCAGGAGAGAAAAAAAATATCTATTTACCCTAAACGTTCGCTATTAACGTTACGAAATTCGTATCGGTATAAATTAGTCTCAATTCTTTTTATCCAAGATTACATTTCTAAACAAATGTAATATCCACCTATAGCGTAAATCATCTAATGTGTAATATGTAATTCTTGTAATCTTGTAGCATAATAAATCCCCTTGGGTTTCAAAATGCTTAAATAAAAAAAATACAATTAAATTACGTTTATAGCAGTACACAGATCGTTCGCTTTATTGTTCAAAATAAAAGACTTAAAAGAGTAATGAAAAAGTACTAGAGTTACATCATCAGACATTCTCTCTTCTCCTTTATCTCCTTTTCTCCCCTTCGACATTGTAAATAAATTCATGGTCGCGTCTCTCTGTGTCTGATCTTTTCCCAAGCTTGAAAGGGAAAAATTACTGGCCGTTAACAAGAGAACTTCTTATCTCTTAGTCAGTCGGGCTAAATTGCGGGAATTGTCAATCATAAAAACCTACCGCGGCTCGTCATCTCAACGCTCGGGAAAAAATGCCTCACGCCCTCCTTATTTTTATTTTACCAAATGGGTCAATTAGCGCTTATGCCGCCGCCCTCGTCGTCCTATTTAAAATAATAAAAGTATTCAATGTATATACATTTGATGAAGGGTATAGACGACGCTGCACATCGTTTGTAAATTTCATTGCTGTTTGCATATTTGATGCATATATTTTTTAAACACCACTTCAAACAAATATTGTAAAAGAGTCAAACGATTGCATTCCATTTAAATATAGTGTTGCAGCAATTTAGAATGTATGAGAAATATAGTATAGCAGTATATTATATATACACAGACTTATTTATTCTACACAGCAGTATATTCTGTATATATAGGCTACAGATTATTACGAAATGTAACAATAATGGACAGTTGTTATTCCCACGTTAAAGAGCACTTTGGAAATCCCTTAAATTGCATCACATCAACGAATACCTCGAAGACTGTTTAACGTCGCGGAAAAAACGAATTAACCCATCGATGTCGCGCCTAAATTGACATCTAACCCGCGTTAAGAAACTTTCGACGCTTCCTTTCATAAATACACAGCTGCCGCGCCGAAATTAAATCCCAGCGCACCTGCCCTTAAAAGCCATATAACTCTTGTTCCGTCCTTGTACATGTGTGCACTGAACATATACATACCGCTTACATTCTTCCATCAATTAATGAAAGTGTTGAGCAAAGGCAAAAATTATATCGAGTATTATGTGCAACAGCAAAATGACACGTACACTTATCCACTTTCGTTAATTAAGTTGGCGTTGATAGCAATTTCTGTTATGATGTATGGTATAGCTCAGTATCGTTCTATATGATTTATACAGCTGCTTGTGATAGAATTTTAAAAAACGCGCGTTAAATTTTGTATGCATTTTTTATTTGTATGTATCCAGATTTTGTATTAAAAATCATTTGAATAAACCGAAATTAAATGTGTTTATAGACTTTCTCTTGACAAGCAGAAATAACTAGGCAAAATTGTATAACTTTAGCCATTTCACTCAACTTCCGTCCGTGCAAATCCTAAGAAATTGTCAGTGCTAAAGTAAACTTTAGCCTTTGAACTCAAAGTTTTCCTCAGATCTTTGTTGCATGAAAAAAGTGTCTGCATAAACTTAGATAATTAGGAAGCCAAGCGAGTACGAAGTTACCATTCATATTAAAGAACACAAAATTTCTCTCTGAAAAATTTCAATGACAATGGGGCAGTAGGTATGATTAAAACGCAAAACGTACGTATAATTCATTAATTTTAAAACCAAACATCGAATAGAAAAAATAATACCAAGAGCAACGAATGCTTTGTTGATTGTCCACCGAGAGATACATATATAGGCAGGGCGTGTCCGCGCTATACACCCCCTCTCTTTTCTATATACAGTCAATAGAAAGGGTAAGCAGTCGAAAACGAATACACACGTATTCGCATAAGTCCAGCTCAACTGTCCGCTCATTTAATTTTCGAGCAATTTCATTAATAGACCAATATCGCTGCCTATTTGTTCAGCGTGTAGCGCACAAAGGGCCGACTCGCCACACACACACACACACACACACACACACACACACCTATATACATATCGTTTTCCTCGCTGGTGTTTTTAACGAAGGTTTTAAACAACAGGGCTGCGGGAGCTGTGCACAGCTCGACGGCTCCAATCTCGCGTAAAATTTCGTCGCTCCGCGGTTTAATACGGCCAGACTCCGTGTGGGAAGCGAAAGTACTACGCACGCGTGGCTTGCACACACGGGAGGAAAATTAATATTATCCCTCGGCGAGGTATATATAGTGCAGCGTATACCGGTTAGTTTTAAGCGAAATTCTGCGGTCGCACACGAAGATAGCTGGGAAATATAATAAAGGCCCCCCGAGTATACAATGCGCGATTGCTTATATAATAATAAACGCCGCCTGCAAATGTAAACGACTATATAAGTATTTGAATTTATACGCGTGGAATCGTTAATCGAATCGTTCATCGCAGGAGCTCTCTCTCTCTCTCTCTCTCTCGATGAAATTCCCCTCCACTGGAATATTGTACGTTTTATTCCCCCCCCCCTCCTCCCCCTTACCCAAGATTTTTCCATTATTTCAATCGAGGTTTTAAAAATAGTGACGCGATGCAGCCGGTGCTCCTCCAATCAATGGTCCATACGCGAGCGATATGCCGAAAATACGAAGGTGGGGGCGTAAATCGACTGCGTCGAATAAATGGTCCCGACGACCTATCGGTGCAATGCTCAAAATTGCGGACAAATTTTAAAATTGATAGTATCCGTGCTTATTCGCATTACTTGTAAAATCATTCATTTCCTCGCGATGTCACCGCCGGCTCGTTACAGACAAAATTAATGAATGAAAAATCAATAAAGCCGATGTAAATATAAATCACCGCGCGGCGAACCAAAGCAGCTGTCGAGTGGAAAAAGGCTTTTGAAAAAGTCATATAAATCATCGACCGTCGCGATGAAATTTTTAGATAGAAAGAAAAATAACAACAGTTCGATGCATCGAGAATATAATGTTTTGCTCAGTAGGAGAGAGAGAGAGAGAGTCGCAAATTGCACTTATAACACTTAGGCGATGTAACGGCTATTATTTATCCACTCGCAGACAAGCCCTTGATTATTCCCTCGTCGATGCTGCCACTGAAAGAGCCGATGCCGCAAATAGAAGAAGCCGAGACGTGACGAGTAAGCGAGAGACAGAGAGAGGGAGGGAAAAAGAAAAGAGGCAAAAACGTAGAGCGGTTTCCCCCGCTAAGCCTATCCCGTCAGTTTCTTCGCGCGACCATAAATTTGTGGGATTAGTCATCTATCTCTCACTCTTGGCGTTATTCTATTCGACCTTTTTACTCATCCTCCGCCGGACTGTAATACCGATGAAGAGACGAAGAAAATATCCTCCTCCTCCTCCTCCTCCTCCTCCTCCTCCGCAGCAGCAGCAGCAGCTTTTGAATTACTACATCGGAGTTTGTACCGCGAAGCTTTTGGACGATTTACGGTTTGATATGACCGATGCAAAGCAGTTGAGCTCGTTCTCGAGTTTGTACCCTTATTCGTCATACTACTTGAGCGAGCAAGAGAAGAGATTTCTTTTCTGGCCTGTTTTGAGGGTACGGCCGGTTCTGTATATTGCCCTGATTTTTAGAATCCTTTCAAGGGGGATACCTTTTATTATGCATGAGAATCATTTTTTCCATTTTCCACCCACTTTCCGTCGTCTAAAGGTATTTGGAAAAATACCGTTTGTCCCGTCGATTTTATTCGAGCGTGAAGGAAAGCACTTTTTTTCTCGGAAATAAATCAAGGTTTATATTTTAGAATATAACCGTTGGTGTTTTCTGCAGTTTAATTAAAAAGTAACATATATAGCTGTTGTTTAATGGAATTGAATTCAATATATTTTATTAGTTCTGTAGCGCTAAAATAAACGAACGCGCTTCAACTTTTCACGTTTGAATGTTCGTGTACGTAGGCTATGATCGGCTAACAGTTTATATATACGATAATCCTTTACTATAACGTAGGTTTGCGATCGTGGAAAGTACACTTGATCTTGTTAAATTAAGTTTGTGATTGAAGGATACTTGGCGGCACGATGCTCACGCTTCGATCCTTATTATGTGGAAATTAAGTATACCGAAAAAAATAAAGTCTACGTCGTTTGTACAAAGCTCATATAATCTTTCGTCACCTCTTCACTACGACTTTGAAACTCCGCCGCGTCCATTTCGTATACTTTTTAAGTGAATCCCTCACATATATCCTATCGAATTCCCCCTTCTGTGTAACCTTTCCCTCCCTTTTCCGCGTTTTCTCCTTTTCAAGTAATCAAATGGTGTCTTTTCACGAAACATCCCGTCTCTTATTCATTCCCTTCTTTTTCCACATCTTCTTTTAAATTACTTTTCTTGTTTTTTTTCCCCACTTTCTTTCTCATCTCCTTCCGCAGCTTATTATCTCTGTACAATTCACATCTCCACCACTGTTAATCTGTCCATCATTCCACGTATACCATCTTATTCTCGCGTTTTCTACTCTCTGTATTTTGCGCGTCTTTCCTTTCATGCCTAGGGCTTATACAATAGTGCATTAATAATAAGCTACTCAAGTAAACTTGCTCTTGTGTCCATCTTCCTCAAAAGAAAACTATACCATTGCTCCATTTATTTACGAAGACACAGAGTTTTCATTATTATAAGTCTTATATATTCCGGTTTGTTGCGCTTTTCTTTTGAAAGCGCCCAAGTAAAGCTCGCTGGAGTTATTTAATATTTCGCATCACTTTGCTGTCAGTTTAACGTTCCAAGATAATCATAGTGTAACATATAAAGTGTTGCAGCTTATTCGATTTTTTACTTAAGATTTGTAGCTCAAGCATATGGAAGTAATAAGGGCAAAGTTTATTTAACTATAGTCTAGAATATAACTGAAACCTTTCGTTAAAGCGAAAATAAAGTTAAGAATTTTTCTATTTAACTAATAGAAGTTCATCAAGTAAACTGATGAACAAGGAAAATTTATTAAACTTATATTTAATCGTTTATGTTTACTTTCTACTACCTATTTAACTCAAGTTATTAAGCACAATTTTGCAATATTTTCTGAAATTTCTACCAATCTTGCACTTACTCACGCCGAAGGCGCGTTATGCAATTTCTATTTCAAATCCATTTTCAACCGATTATTTCACAGCGCCGATTCCAAACATAAATAACATATATTTAGCCTCGCGTTACACCAGCCCTATACTGGAATTCTAAGCACACACGCGTGTACAATATAACTAGCAAGTCCGGCATTCTCCATCAACTCAAACTCGAGACTCGGCATCGATCGTGCGCAAAAACAAAAGACAAGCCGAATAGTGAAAACTATTCAACTAACAAGAAATACCCGGGGATCCCCAACGCCTTGTCCGTGTATACACACAGAAAACTTGGCAGCTCATTTAACGCCAGCAGAGGCGACGGCAGCATCTCACCCCGCTCACTACACAGAGAAAAAAATTCAATTGATTCAACAATTTTTCATAGTTGAAATAGCGCAAACTCTAATATTGTCAAATTAACAACGAATCGTTGTAGAATGGAAGACGGAAAAATCATTATGTTAATTAATCCAATAAGCTGCATCATTTAACTCAAAGATATACATACAAACATAAATGAAAAAAAGTTTTTCTTGACTTTTTCATTACTTTACCGTATAATAAAATTTCATAGATGTTAACCGCCCCCCCCCTCTCCCTTCCTCACTCTCTCTTTTCTCTCTCTTTCTCTCTCCTTTTAACTTGATTCCGATGGTGGTTTTGGAGAATTCTTTGGCTAATTTAACTTAACACAACAACATATACAAGCTTTCTTTAGATTATGAATTTCTGTTTTTATACCCGTGATATACCCATTTTATAAAGTCTTAGAGAAATTGTCGCTCGCATTCTAACAAACATATTTTATTTATTTATGAGATAACAAATATAACTTCGCATCGCTGATCGTATTACAAACATATACATTAACATTTCGCTCGCATCACAATAATAA
>UELV01147196.1:0-13201 GCA_900490015.1 Megastigmus stigmatizans | reverse complement strand
TGGCCTAGCTGAGCAGCATTTCCATTCTTATGAAGAAGTCAAAGAATGGATCGATTTGTGGATCGCCTCAAAAGACGCATCGTTTTTTCGAGATGGTATCCGACAATTGCCCGAAAGATGGCAAAAAGTAGTGGCTAGTGACGGACAGTACTTTGAATCATAAACAGCTAATCACTTTTTCAGAATAAAGCCTCAAATTTTCGAAAAAATCGGCGGAAGCAAAGTTGTGCACCTAATATATATATATATACATAAAACATTAAAGTAAAATTCGAATATCCTGGTGTCCCGGATATAATAATACACATCAATATTCATACAGAAATATTGACACATGGGATGAGGGGAAGTGAGGGGGGGGGGCAGCAGCAACACACTCGATTAGTCCGCGCATACTGCACTTCTCGCGCGGGTCTGCCACACTGCACATTCCATTAATTTCCCTAACACATTTTTAATCGCTCCATATTTGTTCATAACTCGGGCCTCATTAGACTCGGCCGGCGCGCAGCTAACAAAGTAGTGCAGCAGCAGTAGCGATAAGTTGCCGTAAGCTATGGACTCTCGCGGGGCCCAAGAGAGCTTGTATTATATAGCTCGCAACGATTTCCCCCGTTAAAAGTCAGGCTAAAACGCTCGGTGCGATACGCGGCGTCGGCGGCCGAGTCCGTGAAAGTCTACGACTTGGCGGTATCATTTCTTGTGCGCATTACGAGGCCTGCGCTGCATCGCGCACGTAAATTTCGTGGTTTTACGGTCGGGCGCGAAACAGAGCCCACACACTAGCCCTTTAATGCGTTCGCCTCTAGTACCCGCTGCCACTTGGAAAGTAGCCGATTCGCGCGAACGTGTCGCGACTGCGAATCGCTGCGGAAAAAGATATCTTTCCGATTTTCTGCCTGAAATTTTGTTCTGCGAGCTTATACAGCGTGAATGATGTGCATTATATATATAAACGGATGAATTATGCGGGAGTTGAAGAGCCGAGGGGGACAATAATGCGAATTATACTCGAGGTGGAGTCCGCCGCGTGCAGGCCGGTTACTTTGTTCCAAAGTGCAGCTTTATGACTTGTGCGGGCGCTCGTTAAAGTTATAAAACAGTAAACGGATCTATTAAATTCCTTGTTGCTCGCGCGCATTCTTCTTCAGCATACATACATATACAATGTGCATATAATGGCAGCTTGCAAAAACTTCATTGGCATATATATATATAACTGAATTACTAGCATCGCATGCGCGAATGACGCTAAACTGCACGGTATATGCAATGTCAGATAAATAGTTTTCAATTTGAAAATTCAATAAATTATAATAATAATAATCAATCTGTGATCTCCCAATGCGACATTCAATAAGCAATTCATTTTATAATTGTAGAAAATATATTTCGAATTTCATTGAAATCATCGATTACTTAAATTAGGAATGTACAGATCAGATCTCATTCAGAGGACGCTAACATATAGACAAAATCAAGTTCCGTATTTAGTTTTTTTTTTTCAATTGCCATAAGTTTGTCGCAAGCGCAGTGATCGCTAGTCACGCTCAGCAGTAGCAGCGCGATAAAAGCAAAAAAAAAAAAAGAAAACTGCGGGAGTAGAGCGAGTATTTCGTTATTAAGCGAGGAAACGATTTTCAACGCGCGCGTCGGGCGCAACAATTGCGTCGCTGTCTCTACTTTTATAATACAGCGGAGAGCTTGTCGACGTAATCGATTACGAGCCCGCGCGAGATTTGTTTACGCGACACGGTAGCCGCCGAGCGCAAAAGCTATAAGCGTATATATATATATATAAAAGCGTCGCGCGCAAGCCGAGGAACAATTCGTTGCGTGCAGAGGGACACACACACACACGCGCGCGCGAAAAACGTGGCGACGGACGTGGGCGTCTTTTGGCTCGGATTCCCCTTTACCTCGGCCCCAGTCTCTCTCTCTCTCTCTCTCTCCGCTTGTTTGTCCCGTTCGACTTTTTGTCAATCTCTTTTTACGAAGCCGCAGGTATTCTTTTCGGCTGCCGTTGCTGCTCCTCTTTTGCTGCTTCTCTGCTGCTGCTGCTGCTGCTGCTCTTCTCGAGATTCGCGACTAAAAATAACCGCTCTCCGAACTCTCGGGATTCTTTTGCTCACGCTAATCCGTTCGCGCGTATAAATTCACTTCTTCTTCGTCGTCGTCGTCTTCTTCTTCTTCTTCTTCTTCCTTTTCTTCGCTCGAGCGCTTCTTTTTTTTTATATACGTCTCTTTGCTGCACGGCCGCGCGCCGATTTTCAGACTGGACAGATACAGTCGCGCGCGTTTAACGACGATGATGGCTTTTCGTGCGACGAGCGGATTTTCTATCTTCTTAAATTACTGATTGATCGCGTCTCGCTTTGCTATTTGATGTTTCACATTATTCCTTCTTTTTTATATACATCTGAATTCTCTTTGGATGCGAAGATAATATAGAGTGACCGATCGAGGACGACTCTCTTCATATTTTATTTATAGTGAAAATAATTTTTTAGCATTTGGTTACGCTATTTTTATCTATGGTAGTGTGGGATTAACGTTGAAGATCGATTCGATAGTGAAATTTAATTAAAAAAGATTTGTGTTACAATTATTAATACTTTTTGCACTACATAAAGCGAAATGTTATTAAATTCAAGTCGATAACCAATTCCATCCGGCCGAGCGCAACCTTATAATATATGAAAATAAAGACTTACTTTAAGGAGGTTCTATCAAAACGCGAAAGAGAGACAGATAGAGAGAGATAGAGAGAGAGAGAGAGAGACGTAAGGCCACTGCTCTAAATCCATACAGTTTAAAATTGCAATTATTCAAAAAATTGATGATGAAAATGTGCTAAATAATTTATCAATATTTTCAAATCTGTGTACAAACATGTAGTATTATTTAAACAACTGCAAAGTACCTTTAGCAGTGTTTCAAAAATGTAAAGCCAAATGCGTATATTTATGTTTTTCTTTTGACACAGATCTGTTATGAATTTACGAAAATTGAAACATTTCATGTTTTGTATTATTCATTAGATACTAAAGTAGATTTTCACAAAGTTTGAAATGATAATTTTCAACCGAAAATATTTTTGATGCTATTTATAAAATAATACATTGACCTGAGTTCTTATTCCTCAATTTATTATGAATATTCTAGGTACCCTCAAAGTATTTTTTTAAATCAACACAGAATCTTAAAATATTATTGTATTACATAAAAAGAATTCGATCCAATCTTATAGTCAATTGTTTTGTAATACGTAATAGAATACGTCGAAAATGCATTTATCTATAAGAGCCTATATAAAAAGTGAAAAATTAAAACATTTATTTCTCTGCTCTAAGATAACCTAGCCTTCTGAAACTTGTTGCGAATGCTTTTTACGCGCAAAACTTAACCTGTATACAAAATTTCATCATTTCTTTACCGTTATATGTATTCACTATATAGAACCTCCTTAAATCAAGATTCACTCGCTATATACAAGGGCCTCAAATGCTGCGGGAGCAAAAAAGAAAGAAAAGGAAGGCGACGAGTCAAGAGCTCCTCGCCATACTTGACGCGCGACGAATAAATAAAAATCAAAGTCGAGAGAAAAACATTAGTGAGTAAGGTCGTTTATCATTGATATATATATATATATATTTCGCTGCTTCGTCCCGTGTACATATATACATGGACGTACCGATTCAGACGGAAGACAGAGACGAGAAACTCGGCGGCGAATTACGGTACAAAATATGGAACCACTCGAAAATTTCTTTTCAGAAAAAAATGGATGTATAAATTGTTCAGAGCGAGAGCCGCGTTATTATAAATAGCAAAGTTTCAAATTTATATTCTGCGTTATTTGATATTACTAAATATATATTTTGAAGATAACTAAGAGACTTTTTTGTCCTATTTATAAACGCTTTCTTTTTCTTTTACACATTTTCAATAGTTTATATTACGATGCACTTTATTTTAAGAAAAAAACAAGAATCTCCCGCAAATAATTTAGATTCCAATGTAGCGCATAACTGATTTGTCGCGCAGCGTTTAAAGACGAAAAAAAATCGCTAATCATTCGAGCTTCTTAATAATCGCATTATACATCTTAATCGATTATTCCCATAACTCAATTATCCTTTAATAGAATATATCCCTGTAACTCGTACTCGATCACAGTCTCTTTACCTATATATATACGATTGCCGCAAGTCTGTAGAAAAAACGAGGATATGGCCCGCAGACGAGCGTCAATATTACAGCGAGAAATTGACGAAAGGCTGCACAACGGGAAAGGCCAGCGCGACGGACCGCGTGCAAAAGTAGTTAGATGTGCGTGCTATACGGGCACTTATGAGGACCTCGCGCTTTTCCGAGGCGGCGGCGGCGACGTACGTGGTCAGGGTTACGGGCTACGCGGGTCTCGCTATCGTCGCTCTCCCGCGCCCTCGTGTGACAACTCCCGCCCGACTTTAACATCGCTAGTGAGTAGCGCGACGTTTGCGAAAGATGCGCGACCTTCTATAGCTCCTGATATTGTAGCATACACGCGGTGTCTATATACCAGAAATAAACGAAACATCCGCCTTGGAATGTGTATACATATATATAGATACGCACTGTATATGCGCGAGTGTCGAAGGTGAAAATTTTTGGATTAGCTGCCGCGGTGTGTGTGTGTGTGTGTGTGTGTGTGTGTGTTCTGACGGCGGGTCGCTGCTAAGCTGCTCGCGGATACGAGATTTACGAAAAAGCTCGATGTTTTGAAATGATATCACGGCCAGGCCTATATATATGCGTGTGTTAGCGAGGTTTGTTGTTCTACGCGTGAACTCTGCGCGATGATTTGTTGACGTATATATATATATATACGAAACGGGATAGTATGGCTTCTTTTTTTCAATTGGCGGAGTATATAATATATATAATAGTGGAATCCAGCCGCAAACGATTAAGGCTGAACTAGTTTTTTTTTTTTTTTTTTTTTTTTTCCCAATGTTTGGGAAACAGATATTGAGAAGAGCGGAATGTGAATGCGCGCATATGTGTGACCCGCATTGAAATAGCATATAATTTTTCGTACTTAATAATTTATTTATTTATCGCTATATCAAGTTTTTAATATAAATTGCAAGTATATATAATATACGCAAACCACGCGCGAAGTCAATAGAAAATGTAAAGTAATTTTTCAATCTTACATTGCTAGGATCCATGAATAAATAAACGGTAGACATCCGTCAAATTCTAAAAATATACCGCTGTTATATAGAACGCCGCAAGCGCTACCTCGAGTAAACAAATGTTAGAAGAAACGATTTTGAATGGACGAAATATAAGTTTTAACAAAATGAATATAGGCTTTTTCACTTTTTCTTTTCCCCGACTTCATTATAAGCATTGCAAAAATCTCGTAAACACTTGTCATCGTCTTTTTTTTATTTGTTTCTGTTTTTAATAAAAACGAAAAAAATGCCTGAAACGCAGAGATTATTTCCTCGTGAAAGACTATGTACAAAGTATACTTTGAAAAACGTATATAATGTACTTTTGACACATTCACCCCGAAATAAAAACCCCAACTTAAATCAATACAACAAAATCCGAAGATATATAATATCCCAACCAAAATTCCTTCCTCCCACAATCACGTACGCGTCACGCGGACCAACCAACTCTATCCTCTCAAATACATTCCTAAAAAAAAAGAGCCAGCATCGGGAGACATAGAGGGAAGGGAGGGAAAGAAAATCGCGGCTCTGGCTGCGGCCGCGAGGAAGAAGCATTAGCAGCAGCAGCGGTGGCGGCAGCTCGGTCGCACGGTAAGAGAGCCAGGCCCGTGCGGCTACGGATATTAATAGAGAGCCGAGGCAAGCTCGAGAAGCCGCCGCCGTCGCCGCAGTAGCAGTCGGTAGCAGCAGCAGCAGCAGCTGAGCTTTACACGCGCGCTTCTCTACTTCGGGGTTACAAAAATATATCGCCTCCAAGCACCGGCGGCTTTTATTCCGCGCCCATAACGCACAGCTCTTTTATATATGTATGTATATGCGGCTATACCGACTGCCTGCGATGATGCCATCCTTTTTTTTTTCTCTCTCTCTCTCATAATGACTCGGTCAGTCTCGTAAGTAATGTACCACGCTCGCACTTATATGTTTCGTTCTCTCTTTTAGGAAATTCAATCTTACGAGAGCACATAATACAGTCGGCACACGTTAATTTCGTGTAATATTGTATTATTGCCATCATAGTTTTATTATAATCCTTTCAATGTTTTATAAAAATTATTATATGATTTTAACAAAATCGAAGATCGATAATACAGCGACATATCCTCATTAGCACTTGGCACCTCTCAGCATCACACGTACACACTCGCTCGCCTTGCGGTTAAAATCTCGCTTTCAATTATAAGGAATTAAAGCGAGCGTCGCGGCGAAATTGATGTAGTTATTGGCTCGTTGTCCGCGCCGTGCGACGATTGGAGCGAAAACTTTTGCTCGGGATATGTAGCTACTTAAAGCCTCGGCTGCGCGAGATTCCTAGAGCGCGTATATAGAGCTTGCGCGCGACCACAGATAATGATCGCACTTTTTTTTCTATATCGACGATATTATGTAGTACATGTGCTGGCAAGTAATGCGATATCATAACGAATAACGATATATAGATAGAGCTTTTGATGAAGCATGCGCTCGGAGGTTTTGGTGAAACTTTCTTTTATTGGCAATATTTTGTCGTCGATATTATAGATTGTTTTTATTATAATATTAAGTTAGTTAAATTATATTTGCGGATTGATCATTTTTTGTTTGTTCTATATAAGATTTATTTGAAGCTCGATTGAATATTTTTTAGCTTATTGCAAAAAATACATCCTAGATCATATACAGTGCAGTATTTATTTGAATTCAATCACTTTAATTTATTCCAAAAGTAATTATGTTTTATTCTATGTTATTTTTAATACAAATTTATTGTAACAAAATTTTAAAAATATTTCTCACGAAGAACAAATAAACGTATTGAAAAACGGTGTTCGACGTCAATGTCAAGAAGCGCGTATATATATATATATATATATATATATACGACTGAGCGTGCGTCTCTAATTTCCACCGAGGTTACATGTCCGAAATGCGAAATCGCAGCTTATAAGTATATATACAATTGCAAAAAGCCGGGCACACGAGCTGTTGAGACACGTATTCTCCCCGGGAGTTCGCGCAGCTTTACCGCGCGCGCGCTTGAGAGCTGATGCTGCATTCCGCGAGCTTGCGCGGCTTTGACAAAGCTCCGAGCTTTTACGAGACCGTCGGTGCAACTCTCTCTCTCTCTCTCAGCAGCACGTCGCATAATATATCTCCGGCGCGTCGCGCAGAAAAACTCATCTTTGTCATTCCTGCAGCACAGCTCGCGTCATCACCCGACGTCCACGTATAGCGCGACCGAAGTAAAACAACGTGACATTGCTCGCTTTTACGATCGCTGCGTGTCTCGAGTAGTCGCTAGGAGTAGAGCACGAGTCCCGCGTGCAAGATAAGCGCGCAGCAGCAGCAGCAACGTTTGGGTATATATATGTATATGCAGTCGCGGGAGAGAGAAAGACGAGAGGAGGCTCGCGCGAAGTTCACGGGCACAGAGCCGAGTTACGCCGCGCCTATATAGCCGGTTACGCGCGCGCCAGCAACCGCGTCTACGAAGCTCCGCTGATGTGCACGTCTCTCTGCTTTTGTTCGCGTGGCCGCTATGTGTCTTTTCTTCCTTTTCTCCCCTTATGATTCCGTCGATACGACTCGCCGGCGTCCTCGGCTATTAGCCTTATCGCGCGGCGGCGGCTAACTATCGCTGCTCTTGCTAATGTCGTTGCGAGCTGATATGTATGTACGGAGTGGAATTTTTTCTCATCATTGTCGTAGGGAGATGATGCACAGAGCGCACGTGCAAAGACAGGAGGGAAAAATGTGTTTAGCTGGTTGTTTATACACACAATCTAGACGCGAGATGATGCTGTGTGCTTTTCCTGTGAAATATAATATATGTACAAGAGTTGCAGAATACGTCGCGATCTCGGATTCATTATACATATATATATATATATATCTTGTCCGCGACTTATATGCTTCATTGTTTGGAGGAATTGAATGTCGCAGTAGACGTGGAATGGGAAGATGAGAGGTATATGAGGTCTTAAGTAGAAGAAGTCGGGTACGACGAGACTGGAAGTGCGCGCGAACTATAACCAATTGTTTCAACTGCAGCTCGTGCTTCATTATATACATCTTACGAAGTGCGAAAAAACCTATATATAAGCTATGTATTTATCAAATAACAAAATCTCTTTCTTTATATGGTGCGATTACATAGATTATCCACACAATGAATATATATAGGAGAATCGAGAAAAGTGAAGGGATGGCAATAATTGAGAAATATTGCATATATTAATAATTGAAATTGCGCAGCGATGAACGTGTGCAGGCCGCGTTCTGGGAAACTATCAAGACAGCAGATTTCAGGAATATAAGCATAACGGACTGTATACGCGCGGCATGAAATAAGCTGTGTATTTTCAGTAAATATTATGAGTGTTATGAATGGCGAAGTTCTACAGAAAATCCAACTTGTGCCCATTACCAGAAATTCTAATTCTTCGCTCAGTCCGATCTTTCAATACTCACTGCGTATCCGCTACTATACGTTCTCTCCTCGATCGTAAAAAACATCCAAAGACTCGTATATATATATATTAAATTACTATATATATACGGACTCCCATACGAAAATTTTCAAATCGCCGCAAGCGCGCAAATACATCTAAAATAAAACGGGGGACGTCGCGCCTGCGGGGGAGAAGATAAAAAACAAAGCTCGAGTCGCCGCGGCGACGCATAAAACTCGATTTTAAAAGCGAGCTTCTTATTTTCGACAAAAAGGAGAGCGAGAGAGAGAGAGAGAGAGAGCGTAAACATGAACGCCGCGGTGGCATAGGCCGTCGCGACGCTCGATATCGAGAGCCAAAGTCTCTGCGCTCGATGAAAAAGCTGCCGCGACTCTAAAAAAAGAAAGCGAACGAAAAGCCCGCTGTGGCATTAGCTGACTCGAATGTACACATTATGCATATAAACCAGGCGCGAGATCAACATGACAAAGATCTATTCTCGTGTGAGGTTGGTCGATGTAGCGCTACTGGTAAGCGTGTCTGGATATATTACGCGCGTATATATATACTGGAAACTCGCCCGGCGTCTTTCGATATACAAATATCGACTTGGACAACTTGGACACACGCTACGAGTGCCTGCAATGTGGAATATAATTATATCACTGCATGCCATACAATTTTCACGCCTATATACGTTTTTGGCCTTGAGGTTAATGAACTCGCTGTGCATCGTATAGGAGTGTTTGTGAAAATTTGCTTATGCGATCCATTGAATGATTCGCTCGACGTGGATTAATCATTAGCATTATTTCTACAAGTATATATATATATATATATATATAAACTAGAATTTCTCGGATTAGATACTATACGGATCGTGTTGATAATATATCTATACACAAAGTCGAATGCATCGAAAAGTGAGAAGAAACGATGCGCGCGCGCGCAGAGCCCATGTGTATGTTATTTTAGTTTCGGCCTCGTGGTATAGGTCCCGCGGTTTGCACCTGATGCTCTTAATCGCCTCAGCTGGTTGCGCGTGAGAGAAACTATATACACGCGGAGACAGAGTAAATTGAATCATTGACGCTGCTGCACCGAATCGTAGCGCAGCTTTCAGCAGCAGCAACAAGAGAGAGAGAGACGATGAATCATGCGCGCACCGAACCGTTTTGGCACGCGCAAGTGGCGGTTCGACTATTATAGCGACCAACTCTCTCGCGGCTCTTGCATAATAACATTTGTTTAAACAATCGCTCGCTCGACCTAATCCAGGGAGAGAAGGAGAAGCCACGAGTTCGTTGGCGAATCTCGCGGAAATATGCCATGAATACAGTTTCTTTTTCCGCGCAGTTGCCGTTTTTTTTCTTTTTTGTTCTCTTTGTTGCTCTCTGAGTGTAACGCCTGTGTGTGTGTGTGTTTTTCTTTTCTTGCTCGACCGCTGATTCAATCGTCGACTTTACATCACATGCAAAAATAACAGTGTTTTTGAATGATCAATGCGGTGTGTATAGACGATGATAAATGTTAAATTGGCCTTTATTCGCGAGGAATTTACTGATTGCTTGGTGCATTGTTGTTCAAGAGCCATCTCGATTGTATATTTTGCGATTCAGAGACTATTAGAGGTTTTTTTTTATTTCATATATGAGAGTTTTTCATGCATTATGCTGACGAAATTCGTACAAAATTCACATAAGTGGACAGGACAGCGACCAAAACAAGTTATTGCATTTTGTTCGTCTTTTACGTTTATTACTTTATTTTTGGACGATTCACCGAAGCTGCATTATTATATAGTATTACGTCGCAAAGAAAATATTCAAAATAGACTTTTCAAGTGGATTCCGTTTATACGCACAAGCACGTACAGTTTTATGTTAATACTTACTTAAATATATAGCGTTAATAAAAAAAATAACTATCAATAAAATTGATGATTCATTAGGAACGAAAGTTAGTATTTCCAAGTTATGCAAATGTTTTTACCGAAAAACTTTACTATATATATGGTCTCGTACAATTTCCTTTTCCAAACTACCTTTTCATCATTTTCCAGGAAAAAAATCAATTCATTATTACAAATAGCGTCGAAGACTTTCATTTTACAATCGGCGGAGAATGAATCAACGAATAAATTAAGAAACATCAAATAGTCATTAAAATCCAATGCGGATGACCCGCTATACGACTTCCCGAGAAACTCGGTATAATCAAAATAAATAAAAATCAATCAAGCGCTTTATCGAAGCATCTGTTACCAAGACAGTGCAGTCCCCCGACGTTACATCATTAATTGCTCTAGCGCACCGCGATTCAATTAACGAATCTTATATCACCTCCTGGAAAGATATCAAACTATCCCATATCTCCATAATATCGAGCTCCGCGCAATTCCTCAACGCGACGCTCGGACCGCAAAGAAAAATGAGATATATTCGCCGCCCGAATAAATTAGCACTTATCCCCCCTCCTCGCTAATGATCAAGACGTAATTAATGAAGCTCATTACATTATAACTTTCCATATGTAGAATCGAATCATCTCTGCATGCTGTATCCACGAGATATGTACGCATTACGCGGTTGTTATAACGTTCCTCGTTCGTTCAGCTCTCACTTTTCCTTTTGACCGAATAGACAGCGCGCGGTTGCAGCTTGCCTCGCCGTATACTTACATATACCGAGTGCACCGTTAAAAGACTCTCGCTCTCAAGTCGCGAGGCGGATGGTACATATATAAGTGACAGGATGTGCCGCATCGTAGCTATGCAAACATATAGGGACGAGAGACGTGAGATGCCAGAGCGGCTATTTGTGCACAGTTCCGTGCGGAATTATAGAAAAGAAGATTTCTGCTATATGGTCTAGAATATCTGGGTATACAGCCAAAATGACGATTTTCGCATGAAACGTATATATTTTCAGTGCATATGACGCATGTATATGGGTATAATGGCCATTTTAAGCAGTGGACTATTTTCACAATGCAACTTTCTCTTTATTGCGCGAAATTCGAAAAAGAAAAAACAAAATTCAACATGACGGCGCAGAACCTTATCTCGAGTTAGTGCCCTGCTTCTTTTCTTTTATATTTATAAATTCAAGAGAAACTGTACTTCCACTTACTTTGTGATAACACGAGGGGAACTTGGGTATTCTCGAAAATATATATTGATCATATACTATACACGCTGGATTATCGTATGTTTGTATATATAGGGCAGATAAAGAAATATTTAAAGATGCATGAACTTATTGAATCAGTATCACACGCATTGGTCTTACGGTCGTATATTCAACAGAATGAAAGTTCTTTTACATATTTTAAACATTCACTTTATATATATAAGAATATATATATATAAGTTTCGATACAGAGCTTAATTCGTGACAAATTAAACAAAATTTCTATATAGACGCATTCCTACAATTCTCATATATATACTTATAAGATAAGTCATGCGATCTGCCAATAATCGCGTTTAATAAGTTTGATCGCAAATGCATATTTATTCGGTGAGAATCATACAGCTATAAAAAGAAACTTCTCGCAAAATAAGTTGGATTCATTTTGTTATTTTTAAAAAGTATGACTTCATGCACGCATGTATATAGCGTAAGGGGTTTGGGCATACTCTTATACATATTATACTTCTTACATACTTAGTTTTATATCATAAAGTGTTTTAGTTTGCCATGCAAGCATATAATAGTGATTAAATGACTGTGCACTTGGCTCGTTCTTTCAAAGTCAAAATCGAATGCTGTCAACGTTTATATAAAGTGAAACAGCTCCGACATATATATTTATTGCCAAACAGGCGGCCAAACTGTGTTTTACGTAAAGAAAATAGCTTCCGCGAGCAATTTCCATTCAACATATATATATATATATATATATACATTCCAATTGCATAACAGCTGTCACACGCGTGACTCGTTAAACATCCGTGATAACACAGAGAGAGTATAAAGCGCAAAGCATAGAAATCCTCGTTCAGCATCGAATAAGATAAATGACGTGCGCGACACAGGTCAGTAAGTAATAGTAACGCACGGGGAATATCCCGAGATAGTATACACGCGGCAACAGTCAGTGCATAGGACGTCATGACGTGCAACTACTTCACTCCGACGCTTCGTAGACGCCTAAACACTTGGAAAAGGAAACACGAGCGAGGAGCGTGGCGCGAAGTGTATAAAGAAAGTGCGACCGCGGGATGATTCATGCTTATTTCCTATTCCGATTCCCACGCGCATCGCGCAGCTCTACTCTTATACGTCACGTTCCATTTTTCTGTATACATCTTTTTTTTGTTCCCTCTCTCTCTCTCTCGTGTCTCTCGCGGACCGTCGAGATACTCGCGCCGGACGACGACATACTCATGTCCTTCTTCCGTGACTTAATCCCTCCTGGTTTTTCACGACCGACACGTCATCGCAACAACCACGTTTCACTTTCAATTTTATACGTGTACACGTCGTCTATATATATGTATGGGTGTGTGTGTGTATGTGTGTGTGTGTGTGTGTG
>UELV01147195.1:0-33023 GCA_900490015.1 Megastigmus stigmatizans | reverse complement strand
TCTCTCTCTCTCTCTCTCTCTCTCTAATCTTTTTACCATTCTTTATTTCTCTGCTTGTGCGCACTTTCGCTCGCTTCTTACTCGTTCCGTTCTTTTATTTCTTTCCCGCGAGTACTTTGCCGACAGTTCGTGACGAAACACCGTCGCTTCGGCATCAACTAAGTTATTTACTTTTTCTTCCAACCCGCGTTGACTCACTATTATTTCTTTTTCTGAACCTTATATCTCTCATTCTTATTTGCTCATTCTACGTATTTCCCATAACAGCTCCTCATGTTACTTTCCTTTTTTTCTCTCGAAATTCTCATCTCCTCTTATTTACTTTTCGACAAACACGTTAACGTATTGGCCGGGCTTCTCGAAGGCTAAAGCATTAGTTACGGTCGATACAACTGATAATTATTATACCGTCTGTTGTACTTCTACAACTTTTCGTTGTACACGGCAACGGAACAGTGGAAAGGAAGAAAAAGTAGAAAAAGCCTGAAGCATCGACGCGGCTCGACATTTCCAAATCGAGCGATCCAGTGCAGTAGCTGGCGACGATAAAGGCCCCTTTTCGATAGATTCACCCTGCACGCGGAGCGCACGCACATTCGCGGCCATAGGCGCGCCAAGTGTCGTAAGTATATTTCGCTGCTACTGCACATCCAGCGCGTGCAGGCGCTACGGTGGCTCCGCATGCCGCGAACAACCAGACTCGGCCGAACGTGCGCAATTTCGCGTTATATTGCGTCGACAAAAGCACTCGTACGGAAGACTGCGGTTGCGACGTGATTTTCCAGCACCGCCGCCGAGCGCCGCGCCGCCGCGGCTCATTTGAAGGGCCGCTCTAATGCCGCGCGCGAGCGCGAATAATGAATTATTCCAACTGCTCATCGCCGAGTAGTGCTGCTACATATATGTATATATATATATATATATATATAGATCGGGGTCCGTGCACAGTTACTGTCCACCACGCCGTAGCGACGTGGCGACCGACGCCAGCACGACCCGCTCAAATTATTAACGTCAATGGCGCGCCTATATGGTCTGGTCGACTGCACCCTCCTATGCACCTGTGTGTTTTCCACCAACCTGCAGCCGTGCAGTCGCGTCTCGCAAAGCAAAGTTAGGCCGCTACTCGTCCGAAGGGAAAAATGGACTTTATCGTAGGGTATAATACAGGAGGCTATACTGACTTCTTTTGTCTCTACATATTCAGTGTTTGCCAACGGACCGAGCGAATACGTTTTTGCAGCGTTGACTTTCGCTGATGCGCTCGCTCTATACTCGTGCAGCCGATTGTTCTTTGATTTTCCAAATTGATTCGGAATATACCGATATGGCTGCATGTTATTTTTCAAATATTTGCACGGCTTTTTCACGCAGTGTTTCAGTTTCGATTCATTCTATAGTTGCGGAAGAGCTTCGAATACTAAAAAAAAATGATTCATTGCCAAAATTGAAAACTAGAGCAGTTTCATTACATACACATGGGAGCATCCACCAAAAACCGGCCAGCGGGCGCGCGCAGCGCATTTTTTTCGTAAAAGGTGCTCTCTCCAACTCGCCTACAATCCTTCGTTGAGTTTGTCAGAAAAAAACAGAATATGTATATTGATAGATTTTTTTCCTGCTCTTTCTAATGGTGTCATTATTTTTACTCCAAAACCCCTTTTTTTCTGGTCGAAAATTCAATTT
The DNA here is from genome assembly GCA_900490015.1 of Megastigmus stigmatizans. Taxonomy (NCBI): domain Eukaryota; kingdom Metazoa; phylum Arthropoda; class Insecta; order Hymenoptera; family Megastigmidae; genus Megastigmus; species Megastigmus stigmatizans. The sequence goes on along the minus strand of UELV01147195.1, from coordinate 31,337 downwards.
GAATGTTTAGACCATTCAAAAAAAATATATCATTTTTTTTTCAAAATAAATTTCACCATTCGAAAGTACAAGTCTTAAGCTACAAAACCCTAAATTTTCAAGTTGAAGAAATAAAGGGTTCAAAAGTAATAAGATTAAAAGGACAGCAGCGAGTGGCCACGCGCGCTGTACGAACTACGATTGCATGCGACTTTATTCTTTTTCTCTTTACTTTTGAACCCTTTATTTCTCAAACTTGAAAATTTAGAGTTTTGTAGCTTAAAACTTGTACTTTCAAATGGTGAATTTTATTTTGAAAAAAAAATGATATATTTTTTTGGAATGGTCTCAACATTCAAATTGAATTTTCGACCAGAAAAAAGGGTTTGGAGTAAAAATAATGGCACCATTAGAAAGAGCAGGAAAAATCTATCGATTATACATACTCTGTTTTTTTCTGACATACTCAACGAAGGATTGTAGGCGAGTTGAAGAGAGTGCCTTTTACGAAAAAAATGCGGTGCACGCGCCCGCTGGCCGGTTTTTGGTGTACGCTCCCATATATCTAGTGGTACGAAAGGCGTGTGCGATCTCGCGCCGCTAATGAAGAAAGGAGAATAGAAATTGAAGCTGCTTATGCTAAAACAAGTTGGCGGAGTGCAGGAGCTGCACAGTTGCATATACATCCACCACCGCGGGACGGAAGTAAATCCACCAAAGTCCGGAACTTCGTCGCAAGATTTTTAATTTTCCGCGAAAGTTTGCGGCCGAACACTGCAAATTAAAAAGCTAAATAACGAGAAAGAAGGAGAAAAAGAGAGAAGAAGCAGGCGGAACAGAGCCTCGGCGGGCGGTGGTGAACGCGGCTGTAGGAGCAAAAAAGGGGAGTGGATATAGAGAAAGGCGAGGTGGAAGTAGCACGATAAAACAAAAGGGCAAGCGTAGCACGGGAGAAAGAGAGAACTAACTGCAACAGCAGCAGCAGCAGCAGCAGCAGCAACAGCGGCGACGGCGGCAGGCAATTTCGAGGGAATTAAGTGTGGCAACAATTTCCGCGTAGACGTGGCTTAAGGTACCCAGCGGAGCGTAGATCCGTGGGCACAGCCAACAGCCACTCCCGCGCTCTCGCTCGTGAATAAACATCGCGCCGAGCGCGCGCGCTCACGACTTTCCGTTGTCGATCTATCTCTCTTGCACTCTCTCTCTCTCTCTCTCTCTTTCTCTCTTTCTCTCTTTCTCTCCTGCTCCCGCTCTTTCTCACTCCTTTGCTCGCGTAGGCGCATGGCAAGCATAGTCGCTTTCGCGGCTGCTGCATTTGCGATTAAAGAAGGGCGAAACGTAGGGGAAAATGCGCGGCGAGGACGGGCTGCTGAAGAGAGAGAGAGAGAGAGAGAGAGAGAGAGAGAGAGAGGGTGGGGGATGAAGGGCGAGGCCCGGAAGAGGTGGCCGCGGGCTGTTTAGCGAACAGCTGATTCAGCTTAGGCGGAATCACGGCGTTCTTAGCGAGTTCGAATAATAGTTTGGGAAGGAAACGGAGCTCTGCTCGTTTTAAAAATACGCTCAGCTCTTTCAGAGCGCTTTCTGCAGTTTCTTTTCGACAAAGCTGTTTGCGATTTTAGATAACGAAATTAAGCGAGATTGTACTTTTTCGGATTCCCCTGGAATATAGCGAATAGAATAATTATTCTGCTTTGCGATTAACGAGTACAAATGCTTGAATAGCTATATGGATAACGTTAATTTGGTCAGCGTTATTGAAATATATATCTTTGAATAAATTTATTTTATATATACATGACTAGGTTATGTCTTTTCCGATATTTATTATTTAAAAACTTGATGCAACTGCATATTTTATCATGGCACTTTTATATTTTCGAATAAAAGAAATAGTTCAGTACATGACTAAGCATTTTTATCACCAAGTGACTCACTTAAGCTGAAGAAGTGAAATTTATTCAAATCGAGATAAGAATTCAGACTCACCGATAAAGTGCCAGATAAATGACATATATAAAGTAAGCTCGACGTTTGTTAACTCACCTGAAACAGAAAAATAAAATACATTCATTAGCGACTTTAAATCTGGCTCAGAGAGAGAAATCCTAGCAGCGGGAAAATTGCTCCCCCGTTGGCGCAGAGGAAAAAGCAAACTTTCTAGCTCTCGGGCGTGCGAGTCTATCGAAATGCTAGAAAAAGGGGGGAAAAAGCTGCAGTAGCCGCCGCGCGCAGAGCGGGAGAGAGAGAGAGAGAGAGAGAGAGAGAGAGAGAGAGAGAGAGACCGAAAGTTGGGTGTAGGTACAATCGCCCCGCACGATCTCGGCCACGGAAAGTAGCGGAACCGTCGGGCGCGTCGGGCGCCAACTTCTTCCAACAAACTCCGGCTGACAAATGAAACTCGCCTCGACTATCCGCGAAAGAATCTCCGAACAGCTGGTGCGCAGCCCCGGCTACGTGCATAATCGCGCGCCGCCCGAAAATTAGTATTCACCTGCTCGAGCGATAAACCGCATTATCGCACGCTTTCGAGGAGCAGGGGGTTGGAGCTCAAGAGAGAGAGAGAGAGAGAGAGAGAGAGAGAGAGGAGGAGAGAAGGGAAGAAAAAATGTGTAAGAGAGTTCGAAAGGAGCGGAAGGAAATAAAACAAAAATAGTTCTCGCGAAAGTGGGGTATAAGTGTAAGTATAGGCGGCAGAAGCGGGTGAGATCTTGGCTGATTGGGCGCGCGGGTCTGGTCAGGGCCGCAACACACACACATACACACACATACACAAACCACTTCGCCTTCCTGTGCAGATATAAGAACCGCAATCACGAAAGCAGCAGCGACTCACGAATCCGTATTAGAGAGATGTGTGTCGATGTCGATCTTTGTATTAATATAGCAATCTGGATTATGAGGTTTTGAAGGTACAATTCTGTATGAGCTGGTCTATTCATACTATCTTGTTATATCAAAGCAGTATTTAATTTCATTACCTCTTTCAATCGGAAAGCGTCATTCTAAAAAATGAAGAAAATGAATACCTTAAAAATTTAAATAATATTCATTTATGTTATTTTCGTGAAGCTATATTAATACTCGTAATTATTTAAAGCAAAAATACAAAGTAATATTTTTTAGAAAGACGTTACTATTTAAAAAAAACTTTGTCCCATACAATTTAAAACCCAAAATAAGATTGATTCAATTTGATGGATAACATCCAATTGGATATTAGTAGATACACTTATCCAAAGGAAGAGTATACATATTGAAATTCATAAATGGCAAATGTTAGATGAAGACGTCAAGTAATAACGAGTAGCGTGCACTTCTCATAAACCAAAACACAAGAGCAAAGTCAGCGTGTAGCGGCAGCGGCGGTGCAAAAACCGAAATAACGACCGCACAAAGGGAGAAAAAGAAAGAGCAAGAGCTGACGAGAAGTCTGGAGAGAGAGAGAAAGAGAGAAAGAGAAAGAGAGATAAAAGTGAGCGTGTCGTCGCGAGCTGAGCAAATATAAATGGAAGAAAGGAGGCCGACGAAGGAGAAAGAGAGTGGCTTCTGCGTTGAATGCAATAATGATATAAATGCCAGAGTTTCGCAGCGCTCGTGTCTGACGAAGACCGGTAAAGAAAGGGCCGGGAGAGTGAGCGAGAGAGAGAGAGAGAGAGAGAGAGAGAGAGAGAGAGAGAGAGAGAGCTGGAGCGCAAAAACAACAGCGAGAGCTTCTTTGCCGTCGAGTCAGTACATAGATGCGCGGCAAGCTCACGAGAACTCTAGGAAAGAGCCGTTGCCGCAGCGGGGGAAAACGGCCAAAGAGCGGGAGGACAACGATCGTATGCGGCGCGTTCACCCATCGTAGTGTGCGCACAAATAGAGCCTCGCAAAGCACATCTGCATTCTGTTGCGAGCTGCAAACACGCGCGCGCGAGTTCCGGAACTGCCGCGCCGGCTACATACTGCGGGAATGGATACGCCACGCCGCTTAAAACCGCCGTGCAATTAACATAGGTAATTGCGAGGAGCTGGGCGAGAGCTGCACGACGGGAATTTCGTGGATTTCTCTCTCTCTATCTCTCTCTCTCTCTCTCTCTCTCTCTCTCTCTCTCTCTCTCTCTCTCTCGCGTGTGTTTTGCGGGGACGTCATCATCTAGGACGACGCAGTGAGGCGGCCACGTATGCGGAACAAAAGAAGCGCTTCTATGAACTTTCGCGGCTAATGTGCCATCAAAAAATACTATCTCACTTGCTTATATGCGGGCTAATCTGCAACATAGCGCTCGATTCGTTCGTTGCACGCGCGAGCGCGTGACAATCGTATGCGTGTCGCGTCCTGTTCTATTGTGTGCCGCACTGCAGACATTGGAGAAAGAGGAGGGAAATAAAATTTAGAGCCAATCGGCATTTTTCGATTAATCGGGGACGGACAATTTGATTAAAAAGTCGCCGCCTACATTATTATGAAAGGCTAATTCAGTTCGGGGAACGAGCTGTGTACTTGTATAAAAAAATGAATTAAAATGAGTTTTTTTGCGCTCAACTGAGCGAACAATGAAGGCGAGCTGCGGGCTTGGGAAGCCAAACATGAACTTTTGGGAGGGGGATGAATTGTGTTACACGCCAGACTCGTCGACTCGATGTCGCGCGCGCGACTCTGTTTGTTTTTCCGCAGCAAGATGGGAAGGTAGAATCGAGTTTTCTTTATTTGCAACTGAGAAATGTACAGAGTGCTATTGGCGAGGTTTGCTGATCAACTCAAACACCAATGCACTGTTAAAGAGAAATATCCTGATAGCATTGGATAAATTGCTCCGAAGCTGTTGCTCTAATCTCGAGAACTAATAATTCTTATCGCATAATAACATAGTAATTTTTAATTAAAATATAAAAAGCAATGAAAGAATCGAGATCAAAGTCTGGAGAGGAAAAGAAAAAAAGCAATCAACGCGAGCTACACAAAAGCCGGCAATTCATTAAAAACGGACGGTTATCTCTCATTTTCGGTATAGACTGACGGAATTTTCCAAAGTGGCCAAAACTCTCGGTCGCACAGCTCGTCGACTCCTATACACAACCCCGTGAAACACCGCAAAGCTTAAGCGGCTTATCAAGCGCAAAGACAGTCTCAATCGAAATTTTTCGTAAAAACGCGCGCGCGAGGAACATCATCTCTCGCTCTTTCTCTTTTCCTATGGTAGCCTTGTGCAGCGTTAAAATTCAAATTTTGCGCGCGAGCGGGTAAGAGAGGGAGAGTGAGAGGGAGAGAGAAATAGAGAAAGAGAGTAAGCAGCTTGCTGCACGTGTTCCAGCAGAGGAGGAGAAATTTTAATATTATAATACAAGTGCCGCGCAGCGAATCGAGAGGGCGCGAGCAAGAGATTGCGCGACGCTTATGGAAATGAAAATCGTTAAGCCCCGTCGCGACGAATGCTCCTCCGCGTTTATGTGTGTATGTGTGTGTGTGTTTTGATAGCGGAGATGAAAGAGATAAGCGATGGGGAATTATTACAAACGACCACTTAGTTGAGCGCCGAGTCAAAGTCGCATAGTTCGAGTGTCGTTACGAGGTTGGAAGAGCTTACGAGAGCGAGAGAGAAAGAAGGAGCGAGAGAGTCGTCATCCCTTCTTAAAAGCGATCTCGATATTTTATGTCTCTATTCGAAGTGCTCGTGCTTTGCAATAATCACGCTGCACTGCTAGAGATAGTAAAATACATTGGCAAATTTTATGCACTCGTTAAGACGTAAAGAAACGACGTCCCGCGCTCGAGATCACGAGCACTACTTCTTAATTGGGCTGAATCGGTAATAAAGTTTTTGCTAATGCTTCTCTCAGTCGATTCGTTGCGCATTTCATTGACGAAGAACCGATTGCTATTGCTTTGCAGGAATGTGTAACGCGCTGCATTAGCTGGGGATCACGTGGAACAGAGGAATTTTTAATGGATGAAAAGGTTGATCAGAGGAATTTCGTACCGATATGTATGCAAGGAAAAAAAATCATTTGTTCACGTAACTACCAATTTGTTAGTAAATAAAATCAAGAAATATTCATTTATTTTTTAAGTATGAATTTTTTGTTATGACGATTGCAATAACCTATCATGATGAAGAAAACGTGATGAATTACGTTAGTTTAAACTTATATCTATCATGTATGTAACGAATTTAAATAATAAGAGCGAAGAAGTAATTTAAGGTATCATAGTAATTTGTCAACCAACATACGTTGGCTGCGTAAACGAACCCTTTTTCCGTGCAATATTATTATTAACAGTAAACTGTATTTTCTATGAAAGTTTCGGCTTATTGTTAAAAAAAATGAAATTGGCTTTCAAGTTTATACGTATTGTATATATCCACCATAAAGAAGACAATTAAACGCTGTTATAATAAAGTTTTCAAAGTTTGCGTAAACATTAGATTTATACGATTGCCATTAGATTGTTTGTCCCATGAGAAATAGTTCAGTGAATTGAATGCCTGTAGTCTTAGTTCATAATAGCTGGCCCATACCTATGAAGTTCTCGACTGCTACTCCCTGTTAAACTCCCAAACTTTCCAATTTAATCGCTTCGCGCTCTCACTATGCTTTGGATCCTTCAAAATTCTTATAACTATGCTGAACTATCTTAGCATGTGATATAAAAAAGTAGTTAATATCAATAATTATACACAATATTTTTCTATTTGGAATAGAACCTAAAATATTACCTTATGGCTTCTCAATTATTTAACTAATTTATGTATGAAGTTTGTTTTCTAAATTTTAAGCTGTGCAAATTTAGCTGTTTCAAAATTCTGAAGATTTAAAGAAGTAACATGATGGAAAAGCGATTCTAGGATACACAATATTGGAAAAAAGAAACAAAGAATCAAAACGTTCTGAAATCTATCTGCAGTATATACCGAAGAAAGGGGCCACCGCATTGCCAAAACAAGAGATATCATTGCGTATGCATATATATAAACAAGGAGATAAAAAAGGAAATAGCGACTCTGCGTTTCAGTGCCTTATCGGAGCTGAGGAGCACTTCCATATACCATCACAACCCTCTCACCATCGGTTGAATTCCGGTAGAACAGTATCTGAAATCAAGATCGCGCTGGCATGTAGGTGACTTTACAACTGCGCATGTATGTGGGTGTGTGTGAGGAAGAGCTATACCAAGAAAAAGAGAGGGAGAGGGAAAAATTCCGTGTCGGCCAAAATATCGAGCAGCGGCGCGGCGTTGCGGAGAGCCATTCCGGCACGTAATTGGCGTGTCACGGGCCGCTGTTTATGGCGCCGTTGCCGCCTCCGCCTGGGCTTCTATGCCCGGGGCCATTACTTGCGCGCGCGAACCTCGTCGCTGTTTTTCGCGCAGTTTCCGCGGCCGCGGACTCGCCACCTGCGCAGCCGACGAGCGTTTTTACGGGTTTCACGCATCTCGGATTCCCTCTCTTTTTCTCTCTGTTGTTTTTTTTGCCGCGCAGCTTAATATCTCCTGCACGGCACGAAAAATAGTGGCGCCGCGCGCGCGACTCCCGGCATGGTATACGACTTTTCGCTGAAATGCGCGCGTAGCGAAGAGGCGGAGGTTCGTGAGAATGCGTGCGGATATTGCGTTTTCAAAGAGATGAATTTTTATTCCGTGCTGCTACTGCTGCTGCTACTACTACTGCTTTCCCGAAGAATTTTAGCTTTTCAGGTCTGTTCGTTTAATCCGAACAAGTTGCCTGTGGATTTGTGAATCATGCGATTTTTAGATTTACAAACTTAGTGTTAAACACGAATGGAGTGGATTATTTTCGTTCAGCGTGTATTTTAGTACGATTTCGCATAATAATAATTGAACTGCGCGAAGTAAAAAAAAAATGTTGAGGTTGTGAAAAGTAACAGTCTACGGGGAGTTAAAAAAATGCGTACGTTGCGTATACAATAATACAGTTGAACAAAAAATATGGGATATATGAGGTACGGGCACGCAAGAATAAAAAGTCGGCAAACTTCCAGTATAATTATATACGGCGCACGAAGGTATAGCCTTTGATCGACACACGAGTAACGTTCAATCCTATTACCCGAAGAAGGGAGTGCCCTCGCACGGCAATTAAAATTTTAAGCACACGTGTCTGGTGTGCTCCCGATCTCCGAGCTTCTATCCATAGACACTGTGTTCATATAACCGTGCAACTCTTTTAACCAACACAATATGGTAGAACAAATATAATAGATGGGTAATTTGATTAGAAATTAGTACTAATCATACATTCACAACTTGGCGAGCGAAAAATATCTTCAATATTATGTTTTACTTAAGAATTAAGAAGGTCAAATTTACGTTGCTATAAGGTAATTCGTAACAACTTTTTGATATCTTGCAATTTTCAGATGGCATTATATTCTCATATTCGCTCTCCGGAATCAAGCCATCAACATATATTTGTCCATGGCATGCACGACCCAAAGTTTGAACAGCGAAGAAAAAGTGTGCGTGTGCGCCGAGGCGAAGAACAATCGAGGCCACATTCCGAAACTCGTGGGGCTTGGCCTCCTATAAACGTCACCGAGAAGTGCAGTAAAGTTGCGCGCCTCGTATAATCACGAACTAACGTCATCCCGAAGTTAGGAGCTAAAGTACAGGGGACCGTTGCAGCAACAGCAGCAGCCGAAACTACGCAAAGACGGTAGAGACAGCGAGGGAAGCGGCAGCGGCAGCAAGTCATCCGTTCGACGCGGGGCTGCGTAGCTCGCGGCCTTATGCGCCGGGTATTTCGGGCACAACAAGCCATTATCAACATTATTACTCCGCTCGATCAGGCAGGCAGTTCGCGAGATTGCCAAGGGCGCCGGCTGCAGTCGAAGGAAGAGCCTCGGCGAGGCAGTTGAGACAGCCGAGCGTGCTACGCCCACTGATTGGTTCCGAGCTCTCTCTCTCTCTCTCTCTCTCTCTCTCTCTCTCTCTCTCTCTCTCTCCTTCTCCCTCTCGGCCCCCTTCTTCACCAAACCACCTAATCTCGCTTTCCCTTCGCGGCCCTATACAAAATACTTGGCCAATGAAGCTTTGTGTCCTGGCAAGTGTAACAGGTTGCGAGCGATTGATCGATTCGGCGGGGCTTGAATTGCAGACAAGCTATAGTCGATTCCAAGTCTTTCAGCCGTACACATTTGATTTATTTTTTCAGGTTATATCCTTGCAGCTGCTGGCTTTAATTAAATCCGCAGCGTGTGCGCAAGCAAACCGAGTTAAGCTGAATCGACAACATTATTATAATGGCCTTCTTTATACACAATTGAACAATAACGTAATGAGAAATGTTTGTCGAACCTCAGCGTGGATTGATTTTTGTCGAATGCTATTTTAGCTCCTAAATAAGTATCTAATTCCGATTGGCTATATTTATAGCGATTTCAATACAATCCCCGGTTAAATATCGCAAGAGCTCGGGGTGTGTTGGCAAGCATTCTCGTAAATAAATCGTGAAATATGCATGTGCATACTGCCCATGTTGGATCTGCTGCACACTTGTAGCTTATATTCGTTAACAAATGGAGCGCGCGCGGCAGTAGCGCCGTATAGCGTATATATAGCCAACAATATGCGCCCTCTCACTTTTAATGCGCGCCCGGCAATCGTTATTCGACGCGCTGCCGCACGTATATTTGCTAAGCGAGGAAAGAGAAAGAGAGAGAGAGAGAGAGAGAGAGTGTGTAGAGAGAGAAAGAGGAAGTTGGTTTATTATCGCACCGCTCGTCCTCGTTGTCGCGCGGCCCGTACTACAGAAAAATGAAATTTACGCCGCTCAGCTATGGCGAACAAAAAGAGGGAAGAAAGAGGCGAATGAATATAAAAAACGCACTCCGTGCAGCAGCAGCAGCAACAGCGGAGCCCCGCGCGTGTACACAATACAATATATGATGGGCAGGCGGGCGACTGCGGCGGCGGCAGCGAGAGGAGGCGGCTGTGCGGCCGCGGGGAGAGAAACTATATGCGCGCGCGAGAATCGACCATTCGAGCACTGATAAGAGACTCAATTATCGAACTATCAGAGGGCAGCCCGTTCCGTTTGCATTTCCAATTATTTGCTCGGAAACGGTCTGCCAATATCGGCCGCTCTCGATAACGTAGGCCGCGCCTCTTTAGCCTCTCTCTCTCTCTCTCTCTTCCTCTCTTTTTTACCCGAGCAGTTTTCTCTCTCTGTAGCTGGCTCGCGCTATCCCAGCTCGCTATCTCGCTCTCGGACGTTTTTTTGCCGCGTCGTGTCCCTGAAGCTTCAGTGCTAATGCGCTCTGCTCGAATAGGCACGTCGCCTTTTCTCGTTTCGTTCTATTTCATTTGTGCAAGGATGTAGGTATGTACATATATACCTATAATACACATTACACTGCTTTTGCGCGATATTTTCAAATCGAATGTAGTCTCTCCCTTGCAGCCGCTTTTTTACCGGAACCACCTCAAAGGGCGCAATTAATTTATGACTTTATGTTTTTTTTGTTCTATATATACACGAAAAAAGAAAATTAAAAAATAGCAGAATTCATAAAAGTGTACTTTCATTTCTGAACAGTGCTGCGAATTACAAACGTACATACTTTCCGATTTTTTATGAGATTAAAACTTTTATTTTTATTAAATAAAATGATGGATTGGAATTTAAATAAAAAACCACACGACATATTAGTAATTGAGGTTCGTGTTTACTACATAAGTTGCTTATATCAACAGCCTTTCGTAATTAAAAATTGAATCTATAAAATATCAAATGTATTGTCAATAGTTTTGAAATATGAATAATTTTCACATCTACAAAATAAATCATACCACAAGCTTCGGAGAACTAGGTATACACAATACTACATCACAAATTCTCAAACACAATTTATCGTGACTATTTTAAGCGAATAGTATATATAGTGCTATTCTGAATAAATCTGTGATTCAAATCATGTTAATTTTATTCTTTGACGTAAGAGCTTGGATCGTTGGATGTTACATTGGCGGATGGCAGAAACACCGCGTTTATATACCTAAGATTGAATTTCTGAAATGCAGAACAACAATATATTATATAAATCTTGTTCGCCATTAATCTTTTTCATTTGCAACTTATTTTTCACTAAAGAACATTATTAATTTTGCTGTAGCGCAAAAGGGAACAAGTACTACGGTATTTTAACCTTAAAATTGAAAGAATACGTGTCGGGAAAAATGTATTATCGGTATTTTTTCTTTAACAGCCGTTTCGCGCATTAATATTGCAGCAAAAGATAGCTCGCGCTAAATAGTCGAGCAAAGCAGCAACAGCAGCAGCGGCGCCGCACATATATATTCCGATACGCCGCCGACAGATGGGCTGCGTTATCGCGATACACAGCTCGGCATTATGACAGCTTTTCCAATAACAATGGTACATCGGCACGATAGCCTGCAATTACCGGGTTACTATATATATACTCGAGCGCGCAGCCAATGACGTTGGCTTTACAAGTAGAACTCAAGCATGCCGCACAGCCACGGACGCCGCGGCTCCTTTTTCGCGGCTCGCTTTCGCAATGCGCTTCGTACATGCATGGTGCATGCATGGAAACCGGGGGACGCGCGTCGTACGGCCTACGAGGATAATTAAAAATAGTACTTTACCCTGGTAGATATTTCAGTTTTAAAAATGGCCAGAAAAGTAGTTGATGGCTATTTTTTCGTTGCGAAGAAACGGATTTTTCTTCTGTAATTTTACTTGAAGTATGAAGCAATGTATTGAAATCATTAGTTTATAAGTTTCTTATGACACAGCTTTGGTTTATTTATAATTCTTTGTCAATTAATATGATAATTTTTATGTTAGCTGACTGTGATTCTGTCTCTCTCACTCGTAAATATGGCGTTGCCACTTTTTAACAGATATAGGAATAAAGGTTCTCAATGCATGTATTTACAATTTACATTATAAGCACACGGAAACTGATTTTAAAATTTCTTGAGGTTAGGCAACGAGCTATTCTTACTCCATTAAGTACACGAATAATACGAAAACAGATTCGATTTCCACCAGGGTAATTGTACGATATCGGCACTGACATACATTGTACCTTAGCTAAATTGATTTACTGCACTTCACTCGTAAAAGTAAGGAAAAACTAGCGAGCTAAATAGGCATATTGGCAAAAAAATTGGCCCTACCAGCATATCGCGATGAAACAGATTGTTTAATGTCACTGCTTGCGCGTCATTGCCATTCTTAAAAGTGCACGCGTCAAGCCTTTGAGGGCGCAGGTACGTATGTGTGCTGGCAGAGAACCGCGAGACCACGGCTGCAAAGAAAAAAATTCCGAGGGTCAGCAGGAAAATAGCTTCCGAGGGACTTCCGTGGTGGGCCGCAACACGTAGCGCCCCTCTCTCACTTGTTCTCTCTTGCTCTATACACGTACTACATGAGCATTTATTCGACGAATGTCCCTCCTCTCTCTCTCTCTCTCTAGTTACGCGCTTAACGATCCCGAAATTGAGTCACAATCGCGCGGCCCGGCCTCGATGGCCAGCTGCCGAATGTAAATCACGATGTGCATACGCGATTACGCGAAAATCTGCCGACGATTATACCGCGGCCGCTGCTGCTGCTGCTGTTGCTCTGCCCGCCTATTGTATAATCACGATTTTACGTCGCTGCGAGCGCAATTATGATCGCGGTTAAAACGGCGAAGATCGATGAGCCCCGCTTCGACTAATTTATTTATTGCGAGCCCTCCGAGCGTCCCGCACTCCCGACATATTGCGGGATAAACTTTAGCGGGCAATTGTCGAGCCTCAAGGTCTTCGCCCGGCCTGTCGGTCCACTTCCGCGATAATGTCGAAAGGTATATTTATACGATCGCTGTGAGGTTTCATATCGAGTGGCTTGTTAACGGTCTATCACGAATTACATTGTATGAAACATATTTTCACGTACTAATGCAACATATTATGTATCGACACATAATAGAAGCTTTTATAGAGAATTTCGATAGCAATAATATTGTGGAAAAACAAAGTCAATTGAACATTATTTTTCGGGGTTTAAAATACCTGAAATTCCAAAAAGTTTTGTACTTATCTAAATGAATCCAATAATACCTTTTTTAGTAAACTACAGGTTTTTTTTCCGAAATTCTATTCTGTCAAGAGGTTTTCCTATAAGAAATTGCCCAGTCATCGTTTTCCATAAAGCATTAACGACTCCCTCGAATTTCCGAGCACCGAGAGAAAAATCCTAGCTCGGTGCAGAACAGCAGCAAAATTGCCGACGTCTAGTCAGCTCGGTGGTGGGCGCGCGGTATCTTGGTATGGGCGCGACTGGAATGTCGATTGGATTATTGAATCGAGGGTCTCGCGGACTCTGCACGCCCACACAGCCGCACAGCCACGCAGGCACACGCATACAAGGGCTGGCAACCTTTACTCTCGTCCCTCTTTCTCTCGTGGCCCAGCTCTCTCGAAAATGACCGATTGAAACGTTAACGAAATAAAGCGGCGGATCATTTGTCGCCGAAATATCGCTCGCTGCACAGGCCATGTGTCCGTCTCTCCTCGCACCTCCGCCATATAGGGTGATTAAAATGCGCGCCGCCCACCCTCTCGCATCGTGTCTCGGCTCCACGCGCCGGGGGCAAGGCATTAATCATGCGGCTCCCGACGCGCCGCCGTTCTGCCACCGCGTCACATCGAACGCGAATTCACCGCGAGATCGGCGTATAACCACCTACGCACTGCGCGCACCGAAAGCCTTGATTTCACGGCGGGCCGAGCACGAAATTCGACGACCACCGAGAAACTCGAATATATATATATATATACCAACAAATATAGGCGATGACGGCGCGCTCAGCGTTTTCAAATTTCGCTCGCGCGCGAGGCTGAGAATGGGCGCGCTTCGGATTCTGAGCTTGCTGAATGGAGGTAGTAGGGGAAATGAGAAAGCTACACCGCTTCATCCCGACAGCCAGATTCTCTGATGCCAGGGTACTTTTCCTCTTTTTAAAAGCTCATATTTCTTGTCTCTTTGGAGATTTTTTACTCCAGCAGCGTGGCCTGAGCTGAAGCTACTTTATTCTGTGTGACACCATTTGATAGCGAAATCGGAGCGCGAGCGAAGAGCATTATTTACGTTTCGCTCTACACAGAAAATCCTTGAGATTTTTCCTTTGATTTCAAATATATCGATTGGTATATATATATATATATTCCAAGAACTAGAACGCTTAATTAGCGCATAAGGTCAGGGTTTTTCTTGTAGGAATTATTTAGAACTAATTCGACGTTGTTAAACAAAAGCCATAAAAGTCGCTTTTCCATTTTATACGCATCGTAAGATCGCGCGAGGTAACGAGAGTAATAAAAAACGCGGGAAAGAATAAAAAAGAAAACAAAGGCCTTGAGCCGGGAAAGAAAAAGAAGCGGAGCTTATTTAATTTGGTTCATTCCATCTTGGACATAATGAAGCTGCGTGACCAAATATGATTTAAAAAGTTCTGCCTTCTCCGTCTCTCGGTTTCGTGTTTATATTAGGATCGCGTGTCGCTGCTGCGCGCGAGCCTGCGTCGCAGAGCGTTTTACTTCCGCTTTCGCAGCCATTTATTCCTCGTGTGTACACGTGTGGCGGCGACGCAACAATGCTGTAGTGGCCGCGCGCAGCAGCCAGAAGAGAGAGAGAGAGAGAGAGAGAGAAATGAAGAGAACCGGGAGTAGCAGCAAGGATGAAGGGGAGACGCTGCAGAAGCGAGTTTTATGGCTTTTAAATGGGGAGGGTCGCCGACACTGAAGATCGGGTTGCCGCGATACGGAACTCGGTCACGTCGACGGTGTAGGGGCTTCTTCTTGGCTCACACATACACGCGTGCACCGCACCACACAGCGAGTCTGACAGAGAGCGATGTAATTAGCGAAAAGCCGTAAACTTGCTCCCGTGTATCGTCAATAAAGCTTACGTTATTCTACGCTATTCTTCTACGAAAGAAATTCTCGTCGGGTTCAGTGTCTCTCTCTCGCTCTCTCTCTCTCTCTCTCTCTCTCTCTCTCTCATTTCGGGCGTGGAGTGCCATATCCCGCACCAAAACTTTCCCCCTTTTCCCAGGTGTATTAATTTTGAAATATATAACGCTCTATCCCGGTCTCCTCGTAAAAGGGAACTTTTCCCTAAAAAGTTCGGTCACGGAGCGCGCGGCGCCCTACGAATAATACATTTTTTCATAAAATTTTATCATAGTCTCGTAAAATTTTATTAAAGGGTAAAGTCTTGCGAGAGCCGAAATTATTTCTTAACGCGTTATCAATGATGTAAGGCCTATGTTTGTTACTTTTAGCTTTTTTAAACTGAGAAATTCTACCGCAAGAAAATGATTTTCTAAACGATTTTCTGTTGCTTTGAATAAACTTGGGAAGGAGATATTGTGATATATAACTTACATAAAAAGTCGACTGGGAAAAGTAATTCAATATCAGTAGCTCACCTGTAACAGAAAGAAAAAAAGTAATTAAATATATGTTCAAAGTTGTAAATATAATAAATATTTGAAATAATAAATAGAAATATTTGTATTATTAATACGGGGTTTGAAATCTGCTTCATTGGGAATAGAACAAAAGGGTACGCCATAATAAGATACACAAATTGTTCTCGATTTTATTCATTTTTTTAGATTTCATTGCATATGAATGTAAGGTTTTGTATACCAGGAAACTGCCCCGATAAGTCTAACAATCTGTTTAGCTCGTGTTATGGATCGTTACAAGGCTTTAGTAAACAATACGTGTAACCAAGCATGCAGAATCGAATAACAAAGTATCGCAAGAATGCGACAACAATACAGTATCAAATATCTACGCCCGAAAAACTAAAAAAAAAAAATGTCGCTGCGCGAAAAAAGGGAGCGAGAGAGAAGGGGACAGATAGATATAGATATAGAGAAAATGAGAGAAAAACGAAGCTAGAAAATGTTGAAAACAATCTCGAACTGTATACATCGTTTCATCCACATCGTGACAGTGATCGAAGCGAGTTCCGCATCAGTATCCCTCGCTACTCCAGCGTTTTGCGGCTATACCCTATCAATTCAAATGAACGCAGACATACACAGAGAAGCAAACTAGACGAAAAAACAAACACACACACACACACACACATGCAAAAAGAGAAAAAGAGCGTGAGATAGAGAAGCATTATTTTCACGCGAACGCAATTTGGCTCGACGTTTTGACCGCGGGCGCACATTTTTAACAAGTGCGCGCCGGGTCCGCATATAGTCGGGGGGTCAAGCGACCGCAAAGTATGCGGAATAGAACGCGCGCGAGAAGAGGCGCGACAGTGAGAGAAGCAGCGGCCGAAGCGAAACAGGGACAGCTGCAGTAGTTCTCGTGATTTGTGAGCCTGTGCGATTCCCCGCGTCATTCCGTGATGCATCGCCGCGGCACGCGCCCGATGACACGTTTGCCTGCACACACGCATTATACGAGCGGAACTTTGCCACCACCGCCGCCGGCACTGCTGTTTCCATCATTGATACGTGCCATTAACAACTCGGTCGATGTACAGTAGCTGCAGCGCACTTATATGGATCCGTATACCGCCGCGTATATAATCCCAGCTGCTGATTAGCTGTCGCTGAATCAGGCGCTGCTACTTTCATTCCGAGCGGGAATTATCTGGTGGTAAAACTTTTTATCGCTAGTTTGAAATATTATACCTTTGCGAGTGCAGTGTGTGGAGTTGCTGCGGAATGCGAACAACGACGCGACTAGATTAGATGCGACATCATTACCTATACGTATATGTGTTTTTATCTTCACTGCAGTAGCACAGTATAATAATAGAACAAAATACACATGCTTTTATTATATGCACAAGCGGCAATAAATAAAACACTATTGATCCTACGTGCAAAAAGTGGAGTAATACTTGCCACGCACATGCGCGCACACAAGGGAGGTAACTATGCATGTACGTATAGCGTGAGAGAGGGAGGGAGAGAGAGAGTGCGTGCGCTGGTCGTCATACGGTTGAAGCATCGTTGCGGCACGCGCCAGATGACATGGCTGGCGTGCCACGGAGCCGACGCCGGAACTCTGCACAGCCGCTTCGGTTTCCGCAACTCTCCCTCTCATCCTCTCTCTCTCTCTCTCTCTCTCTCCCTCTCTCTCTCTCTCTCTTTCCCTGTCTCCCTCGGCCCCTTCCTCTATAAGGATACATGCATGTATATAGCCTTAAAAATTGGGAAAGGGACCCATGGGTAGGGTAATTAAACGTCGTTTCTATAGCTCGTCATCTATATATATATATATTTGTATCGCGTACGGTCATAAATGTAAATTAGCTATAGGGTATAGGGATGCCCCGGTTACTGCGCCCAGTAAGCAGACGGATGCAGTCTCTTAATTTTGTTAAATTACACTAATTTTTCTTCAATTTTCAATACTTTTATAGATTTTTTAATTTATTCTAATGTATTTATTTTCTAAATAGTTATGTACATATTTCTTTTATTAAAATCAAATAAAATCCTATCTTCATTATACAGGGAGAGAAGCTTTTAATAAAGTTTATGCAGTTTATGGGTTAAATATACATAAATGAATTCCGCGTAGCTTTGATGTAGTTTCCAAGCGGTAAGGCAGATATACAAGTAACGACGCACTGATGGAGAAACGTTATGGTTCATCGCCGTTTAAAATTTTAAGAGAGAGAGAGCGCGCGATTCGCTGTTTATATACTCTCTTAGTTATTCATGCATCTATACTTGATTATGCAAAATCACGTTACAGTATCGAATTCGAGTACATTCTGTGTAAACACAATTTAGTTTAGCTTGATTTTCAATTGATATATGATAATATTATAATGCTGTTATTATTTTATTATATTTATATATTGATTTAATTGCTGATTCATATTTTAAAAAGTTTCAATATAATAAAGAGTGATTTAATATAATCGAGTCTTTTCCCATCACTAACAGTATATGACTGATCGATGTCAGATAAGAAAAGTACAGTTGAGCAGCGACTAATTGAAGATGCGGTTATAGAGGAGTAGAGAGGCCGTCTTACTGTTGACTCTAGGCAGTCCTTCGGCCCGACACACCTAAGCACGCCTCCTCTCCAGCAACTGCGTATAATTAATTCGCGCGGTTAAGCAGCCTTCCAATTACATGGAGGGGCCGTTGCTGCTGTCGCCGCTCGCCTGCACTTCCCTTTGCGCGTCTCCAGTTATCGCGCGCCTGCACATCAGTCGATCCCCGCGCGTCTTACATCATCGAGCCAAGCGCGCGCGGAACCGCGAAACCAAGAGACGGAGAGAGAAGCGAGAGAGAGAGGATAACAGTCATCGGACTATGAGCGTAAATCCGAGAAGCGAGAAAAGGGGGCGACTACTGCGAGCGCGTGTTATTGCGTCTACGAGTCTAAAATTACCGAGCACGAGCTTCGCTTTCAACGACCTAGACGTGATGGCAGCCTGCAGTACTGTCTCGGCTCTCGGCAGCAGCTTGGCTGATGCGCCACGACAGACCAAATGAGCCTCCTGTTTTGCTACGAGGGAATTTGAATTTTCTAGCTTTTTTTGGCTTTTGCTATAGTAAGTGTGTGTATCTACCCTGTGGTACGCGAAAAGGCACTTATTTCCGTAGCAGCGGAGGGCTGATAGGAGGTTTTTGTGCATGTATACACCACTCGGGCTTTTATACGAAACTTCTGTTCGATGACAGTGAACGGTTACTCTCTCGAAAAACTTGTACGCATTATGCGCAGCGGCGGGATGGAAAAAATTTGTATTAAAAGCTGGGGGGTGGGGGAGTGTTGTATCGTCGTATAGCAGAGAAATCGAAATGAAATAACGCGTTGCGTGTCGCGGTAGGAAAAGTTTCCGCAAGCGCACAAAACGCGAAATAAATAAGAACTTTTGCCCCGTGGTTTCTGCAGCGGAGAAGTTTAAATTGCATTACTACTCTCCACTTGTCGAACTTATCAGCAACAGACTCGATCGAGAGAGTCAACCTATAGTGGCCATGTCTGCGTGGAGGTGAAAATTATCGCGCGACGAATAATAATAATAATAATAAGCAAATGCTAGGTCCTGATTGAAAACGGAGTCCTCTCGGAATCGCAGGCACCCATAACAACGCAATTTGTCACCCGAAAAGTCTCGATGATCACTCGGTAGAGACTAGAGAGCTACACAAGAGAGTATATATTGCACGGGAGCGGCAGCTACGGAATATTATCATGAAAATCGAAGAAGCTCACAGCACAATATCGGCGCGGCGACAATGGCTCCGATGCTGAATAAATTGTGAAGAGCGCGGACTCTGGAAGGAGAAAGCGCGCCCCAGCCGAAAGGGGAGGCGTTGGCGACGCTCGGCGGCGGCGTCGAGGCGGGGGCGCGAAAGAGGGCGACGTGATCACAGCATTGTTTCCTGACGCTCGTGTATATGCTTCTCCGGCTGTAGATATACATATAGAGCCGTGGCGTTGCGCGCTGTCATTCGCATTCTCTTCGAGGCGTATGGCTAATTACCCCCGAGACTCGTGCGGAAGCCGCGCGAGCGAGGGGAAACACGCTTTTTAAATTTCCCGCAGCTGTGTGCAGCCGATGCCTCGTTTTTGCTCTGAGTTCCGCCACGTACTCGACGACATGTGTATACGGTGACGCGGCGTTTGCGAAATTGCTAAGAGTCATAGCGGGTGCTTGATGTAATGGGATATCGGGCGTGCTTAACCGTATATGGGAGAATATAATTTCATTGAGATGTAGTTTGCAGTAGATTGAACACTGCTTGCATGGAATTAGATTATGCTGAGAAGACACGATTATACATATGACGATTACCTGTGCTTCAAAGTATAAGTGTATATATAGAGCCAAGAGAGAGTATTCTTTTTTATAGAAAGCAGGTCACAACATTGAAAATGCACTATAGGATTTAATCAATAGAGCCAATCTGAAATTTCGAGTGCGCCGAGCCACGGCGGTGGAGAAGCCGCTTCTGCAGCTCGACCATCGCATCGAATGGCGTACTCGCGTCGTTAGAAAAGTCATTTCCTAGTTCCTCGCGGCGTTCACTCGAGAGAAATGAAAAATCGGCGGATTAAAGGTTAGCGAGAAAAAGGCGAGAGAGACGAGGGAGAGAGAGAAACAAAAATAAAGGTTAGAGGGTAAAAAAAAGTCGGCAGAGAAAAGGAGAGAATCGCGAGGAGAAAAGCGCGGCGCGCTGGGTAGTTTGGCGCGAGTCGATTGAATCGATTCGGCTCGCGCAGTGGCGGTACGGCGGCAATCTTTATCGAGCCGCACACTCGAGCGGTAATAGCAAAGTACGAGAGAGCCAGAGAGAGAGAGAGAGAGCCAGAGAGAGAGAGAGAAAGAGAGGAGGGAGGAGGAGGGAGTAAAACGGTAAAGCGGGGAAAGGAAGCGAATAAATAAAAGTCGAAAACTGAATGAAGAAAGGAAGAAGAGGAGACAGAGGGCAAAGGAGAGGAGGGAGGGAGGGAGCTGAGTATAGAGTTATTCACCGTTGCGGCGGCAGCGGCGGCGGCGAATCTCCCCTGGAAAATATCGTTTAGACTGCGGGAGGAGATAAAAGGTAAGAGGAAATAAGCGAGATCGAGAGCAAGAGAAAAACGGTTATGTAGGTACCGCTTGTATAGTCGCGCCGGCTAAACGACGGCCAGAAGAGAGACGGCAAGCGCTGCCTGGCAGGAGAGAATGAGAGGAGCTGCGCGGCTTCATCTCTCTCTCTCTCTCTCTCTCCCTCTCTCTCCCTCTCGCTCCTACTCTCCGTCCGAGTGAAGCGAGGCTCAGGTAAGCCCGAATTGACTATTTTCAGTTTACTGCTAATTCATTCAAATTGTATTTGTTCCTAAATATACATAGTGGCCACGCTCAGCTCGTCCTCTCCTTACCGCACACCGCTGTGCACACACGTGCACGCGAGCTGTTTCTGCATGCGCGATAGAAAACAGGAGAGAAAGAGAAGCAGAGAGAGAGAGAGAGAGAGAGCGAGAGAGAGAGAGAGAGAGAGAGAGGCCGAGCTTACGTACAGCGCATGGCCTCTAACAAATTACCCGAACGCGGCAGCGGCGGAACGCCTTGGAGCGCGAAGAAACTTTGGGGCGAAATTTCTAGAGTTACGAGGTCCATTTGCCGGTGGAGCGCGATCCAAAGTCCGGATATTTATGCGCTTCCTTTCTCGAAGCCCGTTAATTCGACCAGAGTGGAGGATCTCCACTCTGCAAACGAGTGTATACCTACACACACGCACTCTGCTCGAGGCTTGCCAGATTTTCGAAAACTGTTGTTTTCGACCCGATCCGGTGACGGTTTACGTGTATACTTTGAAAACGTTGCTGCACGCTAAAACTATGGGATAAATGCTTTATAAATATGGTAGATTTTATCGTTCCAGTTTATATACTTTAAAGTTAAATAAATAAAAGTCGATTGCCAGAGAACCAAAAGCAATTTTATTAAAATTTTTGAAAATTACGATAGTTTTATGAGAATAATAATAAAAATAAAATTAGTGAAGGAACACTGCGTAAGTCTGAATTTAAAATACTGGTAACGCACCAATACCAATGCTGATAGACGTTCAGCACTGATGGTTCTTGACGCTTTACCACATAGATCTTCCTGGGCCTCGCGAGGGGCATAGAAATCTATGCAGGAAGGAACTTATATCCGCGAGACCCAGGAGGAAACTAAATTAAAGGAAACCAGAAAAATCATGGCCAGATTAATTTATTAAAATAAAAATTTTGGGGAAGCTGACATTGCTTTGTTTTGTATACCCGTTATCGGTTGGAAAGAGTTAAATTTGTGTTTTATAACTAATCAATCTATTATATAATATAATATATATTATGCTTATTAAAGTTAAGCCATCTATTGCGAATAAAACTGTAATCAAAGAAATGTTATTAGTCCTTTTTTTTTACCTATTTTCGTAAAGCGCCAGTGGGAGACGCATCGCTAATAAAATTTTTAATTTTGGTCACACTGGTATCCTGCCCCAGGACGCTGGCCGTTTTAATAATTATCACCGAAAAGCTAAGCGCAATTACGCTTCTGGTACCACCGAACGAAACTCTGCGCTCAGCAAACATCAAGAATTTTGCCCGTGTAATTTCATCGAAATTATTCACTCGATAAATTATTCTCGTTACATTCAGCTCGCAACCAAGAGTGAGGGAGAGAGAGAGAGAAAGGCAGTGAGAGAGGGGGAAGAGCCCAGGGGTAATTGTCGCACGGGGACAGATCGAATTGCAGGTACTACTCGGCGAAACGCACCTAACCCGTACACATAAAAATTCAAAAGTAGTTTGTTCCACGAATGGATAGCTGGACTTTCGATAGAATAACAGTACGTAGAAGTAAGTGCATATTGACTGCAATTTAAAATAAATGTTTATGAGCATATTCTAGATAAATTGAAGTCAAAAAATAAAAACTATTATTTGCGCTTTTCTCTGCACTTGAAAGAAACATAAAATAATGTGCATATTTTTAAAAGAACTTGAAAATGTATAATATACATTCTAGTCAGGTAAATGTTATTGCAAAGTAAAAATCCACTCAGTTAGAAAGAACTGCATCGTCAATGAAATTAGGCTTGCGCGTAATCCCTCCTACTTCAAATAAAGCCAACTCTCTAATCGGCTGCATCCAAAAATTAAAATTGAGGCTTTTCCTCCTGCTCGCGCGAGTTGTGGGAAGAGAGAAGA
The DNA here is from genome assembly GCA_900490015.1 of Megastigmus stigmatizans. Classification (NCBI taxonomy): domain Eukaryota; kingdom Metazoa; phylum Arthropoda; class Insecta; order Hymenoptera; family Megastigmidae; genus Megastigmus; species Megastigmus stigmatizans. The sequence goes on along the minus strand of UELV01147195.1, from coordinate 8,650 downwards.
GAAGCAGAAGCTCCAGCAGCAGTAGCAGCAACAGGAGCAGTAGCAGCGCATGCCGCAGTGTCTCGCGATGTCGCATACCGCGATCGAATTGAAAATTTTGTCGCGGCAAGCCGAGACACTCTACATACAGGCACACATCGGCGGCATACGTAAACAAGCGGTGCGGTGGAGCAGGGCTAGTGTATAACTCGTATACACAAGCGCGTTGTGTACAGCGACGCTGCGGCGGCGGGAAATTCAAAAAGAGAAGCGAAGGAGAGGAAAAAAAGTAGCGAGGAAAAGAACTTCAAACGTGGCCTACATTCTTTGATACGCGATGCTATTTCCCTCCAGCTCTCTTGTTCTTTTCCTCTCTCTCTCTCTCTCTCTCTCTCTCTCTCTCTCTCTCTCTCTCTCTCTCTCGCCCTCACTCTCTGTGCGCGCCTCAAGGAGGAGAGAAAAGTTCGCGTGACGACAAGCCCATGACGACGACGACCAAGCTGCGAGAGAGAATCGATTGTCGAGTCTCTTGTTGCCTATAACCGTGCATATATACTCCTGACCATGGCTCGCTGCCGGGCTTCTCGCGTAAACATTAATGAAACCGTGGAGATGGTTCCGAGAAAGTGTGGCTTTAGTATTCAAGCGATGCAACCTGAGAGGAAAGAAGTACTCACTGTAAAGCGAATATTTTCTATTTTTTTTAAATCTATATTTATTTGTGATCTTTAGAATTTTTCCGGAATAAAATTTTTATACTCTTTTCTTTCAAACATTATGCGTGTTTACTCAATAAGTGTGATGTGAGTTATTGTCTTTTTACTTTATAGTAATTTGTAATATTTCCAAGGTACCGCGAGCAGTATATCATTCAGGAAAATGCTAACAAGAAATAGAGATTATGATTGGGTGAATCCACTCAGCGACTAGATTTATTTTCCTCCATTTTACGTACATCTATATAGAATTGCCTGCTTTCTCGGTATATAGGAAAGAAAAAAATCTGATCCGAAATGAGAGTCTGATAGACAAAGTCTAGCATCGTCGCATAAGAGTCTAGACAAGGACGCGAGATGAGAAGCCCGGCTCTGGAGAGGAGGAGGAGAAGAAGAGGATATAGTGAGGAACGAGAAAGAAAGATCAAGAGCTAGAGGAAAGACGCCAGTCTATCGCACCACGGCTGGCACATAGCAGCAGCGGCGACGGCGGCGCGCTCTTACGGATTTATGGATTTCATTATTGCCGGGCCGCGGTTGGTTACGTCGAGGTCGGGGATGTGCTGCCGCCGCCACCACCGCCTTTGGCTCTCCGCCGACGCGACGCACACGTGCACGAGAGAGCGAAAATATAGCGGAAGAGAAAGACAGAGAGGGAGGAGCAGCAGAGGGAGCAAAACGCGGAGAAAGCCAAAAGGCGGCCTCTCGGAACTTAAACTCGCCTCCTTCCGCTGCTGCACATTTGCGTTTTATGAGAAGCCACGCGCGCGCGGGAGTTGCTCCTCTCCTCTGCTGATGCTTATACGCGGAAGGCGCGGGCCTTGAGCATCAGCAGCAGCAGCAGTAGCGCGTCCCGCTTTTCTCTCCGAAAACCCAAAGCTATAACATTTTTTCCGATTGGACCGTAGTAGCTCCTTTCCCGCGCCTCATATTGCTCCAGTCTGCGTCTGTACGTCGATGTGTGTTTTCCTTGTGGCCCGATGTGGCTCTGTCTCTCTTTCTCTCTCGCTCTCTTATTGGCATCGGGAAAAAGCATTTCCTCGGCCCCGAGATTTTTATGCACGAGCATCTTCGCCTCGCGTCTGTCTGTGCAGCTGTACAGCCACATTGCGTGACGCCGCCGCGATCGAGATTGGACTTGTATACGCCTGTGTACCATGTGTGATGACTATAGAGTACGAGCTCGAGTGAGTTGTTTGTCGACGGAAAAGAAGAGAGAGAGAGAGAGAGAGAGAGAGAGAGAGAGAGAGAGAGAGAGAGAGAGAGAGAGAGAGAGAGAGAGTGGATTCGCTCGCGTGATTTGCTGCAATCGATCCGACTTCAATCAGAAGCTGCCGCTGCCGCCGCCACCGCCGCGATTTTCCTACACATACGCGAGTATCGAATATCGTTTACCGTTTTCTCCGAGCGATCCTTGACGACGGCCCGTCGTCACTGCGGCTGCTGCTGCTACTGCCGCTGCTACTGCAACCTCGGGAGTACATAACAACTGGCAGCTTGCGAAATGAGAAAAAAATTCCGGCACTGCCGGTGGATGATGTACCCGGAGAAGGAGTAGTGAGAGAGCGTCTGGTGTGCGCCGTACGAGGGAAAGATTTGTCGGGAAAATTATTGGCCCTCCGTGACCTATTTCGGACAGGTGTGTTTGCCGGCCGCCTATATAATATTATATTCATGAGGGAAATGCGAGCCGAGTCCGATAAATATGGGAAAAACGAAACCCTATAGCGATATTAATACATTTTACGGCGACGCGATGGCTGCTGCTGCTCTATAGGTCTAAACCTCTCCTTTCAATGAAAACTCTATATGGAATTGATTGCGGTTACACGTGGGGAAACAGGTTGCTGTTATGCGATATCCCCGAGCGGAATGAATATGTAAATACAGCAGATGCTGCACCCATCGTATAAATGTTTATTGTATATATTTTCTATATGCACTATAAAGACACATTCAGGTTTGGTTCGCTTGCCGGGGTCTTGTATATAGTTGACTGAACCTGTCGCAACTACATAGCACCTGTCTTATACACACTACGTTCAGGGAAAGGAGGATCCCGACACTGTGGCCCCTATTGTATCATCATTTCGTGTATAAAAAGATGTTTAAATAAAAATTTTAGCACCCTTACTTGATGGGAAAATTTAAAAAAAGACCGAAATGATTTTTCTCTATACTTAATACATGGAAGTAGAAACAGACGAGTACAGAAAGACCTGATTTTCATTCAATTCTTTTTTAACTTTCGCGCCATGTAAGGGAGTCCATTTGTTTTTAAATTTAATATTTTTTTTAAGTGATGATGTAGTTATTGTACTTTTTCTCGAAAGACTTCATTATATTCCGATTTCGCTGGAGACCTCCTTTTAAGCACAGTATGCTAAAATTTCTATCATAGCGGGTTAAAATGCTGTATGAAATATGTGTCATGGCTTATGATTTGTAACATTACTTTATATGGAATAAAATATATCAAATTATTTGTTAAAATAAAGTTATCAGCAGTATACATTAATTTGAAACAACAGAGCAATAAAATTCGTGAAAAGACGAGTTCGGAAAGCAACAATTTCTTCTTTCCGCAGCTGTGCACGTATAAATCATCGGAGAAAAGAAGCTGACGGAAACTGGGCGCAAAGTATTCAGCGCTAAAACCGCGCATCTCGCGCGGCGGCAACTTGGCTCGCAATCTCCCGAAAGCTCGCGCAAAGACGGATGCACACGTATTCGCGATCTTTCGTCTGCTCTCTCTCTCTCTCTCTCCGGCGTTTCTTCTTTCCCTCCGTCGCGCATCAGCCACACGAGGTTAATCATAAAAGTTTCAGAGAGATTTTGAGAAATCGATGCCGCGCCGCGCGGCGCATCAAAGAGGCTTTTCTCTTCCTTCCTCCACCCAGCAGCGAGAAGCTGCAGAGAGAGAAAGAGTAGAGTAGAGCGCAAGAGAGAGGAAGAAGGAGCCGAGAGATCAGCAGGAATTTCGCGCGTATACATGCAGCGCAAGCTCGGGGCGAGAGAGGAAAGCCAAAGAAGAAGACGAAGAAGAAGAAGAAGCCGCGCGCGAGGAAGGAGAGCTGTAGCTTTGTTCAATAATGCACAAAGCCTGCAAGGGGGCGCGCGGGCAAGGCGTACAAATACGGCGCGCGCTTATATGAATGAGCCACGGCTGGTGCGCAACTGCTCCCTCGTTTTCTTCCCGCGTGAGTCGCCGAGGAGTAGCAGTGGCGGCGGCTGCGGTGCACGCGTGGGAGGAGCTGGCAGCTACACCTGTACGTCTTCTTGACGCCTCGGGATATCTGGCAGCAGTTTGCATTAGCTCGGCTTCTCCCTATACCGAGAGCCAAAGAGAGGAGCTGAGAGACAGAGTCGAGCGACGCAAGGAGGCAGCATTATAACGATAAGCGAATAATGGAGCGAGGCAAGCCGCGTGGATCTGCGGCTACTGCAGCCGGTCTCCGCCTCTATACTATACGCTCGCTAGAACGCTCCTTGTTTCTTTTTTCTTGCTCTCTGTGCACAGGTCAATGAGTACAATATACCGACGACACACGCACGCTCTCCTGTATACAAGGTGTATGCGTTCACAAGGAAGATGCTTTAACCAGACAGCTCAAGCCAAATTTCTGCTGCGTATTACAATGATTTGCATCCTGTCGCTCGTAGAGAGTAATAAGCAATGAAATTCTCATGACGCAAGTTTCGAAATGGCAGATTTATCGGTTAATTAGACGTACGCGCCGCGGCGGTCCCCCGTGGCGAATCTGAATTCGATAGCCGCGGCCTTAGCGGACTTCGGGCGAGTCGTGCGAATGTCGTCCAGGGGCTGCGAAACAGCTCGTACACCGAGAACAAGGGGAGGAAGGAGAAAGAGCTGCGGAAGAAGTGGAAAAAGTGGAAGTAGCGGCGGGGGCGCGACAGCTTCGCGCGGGGCTTTCGCGCAGTTGAAAAATCTATTTCTTCGCGTGCCGCACATAAATAACAAAGTTACGAGAGTTAAAAACTCCCTCCACTCTGCCCCTCTTTCTCGACAAGGAGCAAAAGGGCGACAGAGCACAACTCTCCGCTCGGCACGGCGAAATTTATCGCCGGGGTTATACCTGCAGCGGCGGCGGTGGCAGCAGTGGCGCACTGGAAACTCGAGCGGCTCTCATACAGGAAAAACTCTTTCTCCAGGCGTTTCGCTTTCTCTCTCTCTCTCTCTCTCTCTCCTTTTCTCTTTTCCTTGCGCCGACCCCCTTTTTTTCCTCAACTCGGTAAACAAACATGAAGACCGCTCGGACGTGCGGAAATGTATACGATACGCTATTGGCATCCGCGCGGCCTCTCATTAGTATTGCCGTCGACAACTTGCCAACTTTTCGGCCGGGAGTTTCAAACGAACCGACTTGCTGCTACTCCTGAGTCTTTCTCTCTCTCTCTCTCTCTCTCTCTCTCTCTCTCTTACTCCTGGCTAGCGAGGAATTTCACGGCAAAGTTCTCGAGGCGCAAGCTGTTAAGGAAGCTGGGCGATGAAGAGGGGGAACGACGACGACGACGACGACGACGACGAGGGCTACAAATTTTTAGACACGTCCTCGCGAAGTGCACCTTATGTATATTCCACCAGCGCGACGGGGGAAAATGAGCGTCTGAGTTGAATATCGGATCGCTTCTTTTTGCTCGAGCGCGATGGAAGGAGTAGTGAGAGAGAAGGGGAGCGGGGGACTTATGAAATACCGAGGAGAAGGTGCGCACCGAATTCCAAAGTCAAAACGTGTCCTCGTAATATTTTCAAATTAGTATACCGGAGGACTTTTTTCTAGAGCGTGGAAAAGTCATTCCTTTAGGAACTGTATATGCAGTTTCTCCGGCGGACTAATTTTTCTCTTCCCGCGGAGATGATTACTTTTACCTTCATTAAAAATATTACAATTTCACTCAGGTCTTTTCTATCTTTTTTTGTCTTTTAAAGTTATGTCATCCATTCTATAGGTACAGAAAAAGATAGTTTCTTTTAAATAGCGAAAAGTATTTTGCAATAGAAATATAATAAAACTTGTTCAAGGGAAAAGATTTCTGTTTATCATCGTTAACGGTAATTTTTCATTTAATTAAATACAGAAAACGTAAACAAGATCACGTGACAGAGTGATGAAGCTGCGCCCGACGAAAGCAATGTTAATCGAGGACTTAAACTTCCGCGAATCAAGCCCCTCGTCCTTGTCTCAAAGTAGATGCAGCCCGAGAGAACGCAAAGCCGTGCAACTTTCGAGGAATCAGCTGAGGCGTCGCGAACTCGCGCGAGCGACGACTTCGTCAAGGGATGTAGTACGTATATACATACACTGAATATATATACGTGTATATAAAGAGGGAGCGAGTTCGTTCTTATTCCTCGCAGCTTCGATCAACAAAACCGTCCGTACACTTTTACCAAGGTTCCTACTCAAATGAAAATTCGCCAAGTCAAACGTCGAGTGGTGCAAGCTCCCAAGAAAGTAAGCGCAGCCAAGAGATGCGAAACAAACAAGCTAGCAATTCCGGCCCCCGGAGCTGGAGCCCCGGTCATTACTCGGTACAAATAAACGGGCAGTCGAAGAAGCTCGGAGTGGAGAAGAGAAGCGCGCCTACAAGATAAGGCTGCTGATGCCGCGTGGAAAGAAGGGGGTGGATGAGGGAGAGAAAGAGGACGAGCGAGAAATTGAAAAGGCAGGCTCCGCAGCGGCCGAGTGCGGGAAAGGGATGCGTAGTCGAATAAGTAATCGAAAAAAAATGAAGGAAATAAGACCGGCAACTCGAGATAATGCGAATGAAAGCGACGACGACGACGAAAGAAATGAGGAGGCGAGTATAGTTTATACCTCGGTGGGCTGTGCGGCGCACAGGAGGAGATGGATTAATAGAAGAAAATCCGAATGAGAGTTAAGGGGATGAGTGAGAGCGAGAGCTGTTGTGTATACAGACAATGTGCGTCCAAAGACGGACGCGGAGAGATGGAGAGGTAGAGAGAGAAGGAGAAAATATAGCGTTAAACGTTTTCATTATTTTATGTCCAATAAAGAAATTCACTTTCCTCCTTAAATAGCGAGTTTTAATTGCTTGCTTCGGAAAGAGCTGCTTTCGATTACATTTCCTCAATAACATCAGTGATATTTATTTCGGCTTTGATGCCACCGTCTCTCTCCTCATCGCATTAGCGCCGCTGTTTTACTTAAAAGCTCAGACTAAGAAGCTGGTTGAACTTATCGACCAAGCCACTGATGAATTTGATGGATTATTATTCTAGACCGCATTAGATAATACATGACATGCTCTTCGATCGGTCTCATAATTAAATGCGCGGTAATTAATCCTGAGAGTGTGTCGTATTGAAAATTCAATTAAAAATTAATTAAAGTACACTGCAGTAGCGGTGGTGTCGGCGACGGTAACGGCTAACAATCGGGGGCAGTTCTGCCTTTTAAGCTGGAAAATTGTTCCGGAAAGTTTACCAAATGCAGACGCACTGCATTAAATATTATATGGTTCACGTAAAAAGGTAGGATATTAAAAAAAAAAAGATAAAATAAAACTTTGATCGTAGAATTTGAACCCTCGATCTTTTGCTTCAGAAGCTTGCCTTATACCAACCAATCTCAATTGTTTTTAACCCAAAACTGAAATTTATTCATATTGACAGAAATAAAGCATTAGCTCAGATTTTTATTTATTTCTTCGTCACCCCACTTCAACTTCCATAAGTCTGGCGAAACTTCTTTCAAACTTTCGTCACAATTAAGGATTTTTAATTCTTGAAGTTTGTGATTGTCACGTTTGGTAAAACGAAATTTTTTTACGCGGGTAGTCGCCGCTCGGTAAACCAGGCATTGGCAAAGAACGTTTGACTTTTCTTATAATGAATCCCCAGATCCTCATACTCGCATATTTCCACTTAGAAAGTTCAAATATTTGCTGATAAAAACGCGCGATTCCCCGAGCGCGAATGATCCTGCGTGAGAACAGTGAGAACGAGAGAGAAACAGCTGAACATCGATACAACGCGCCGATACAGCCTTAACGCGCTTGATTGAAAATATACAGTCGTGACGAGAAAACGTGCGCACTACTCGGGCCATTTCTCGCTCTTCGCTTCTCAGGAAAAAGGCAATTTCTTCCTTTTCACCTGTGCACCCGCCGCGCTTTCTCTCTTCTTCTACGTCGCGGCGGCGTTTCTACTGTCTCGGTGTAAAATAAAACGTACGTCGCGCAGCGGCGCGCAGCTAAGGACAAAGCGCTTTGTTATTGGGCCATGTAAAAGGAAAAATGTAGATGAAGCCGAGAAGTTTATAAATGCCCGGCTGTTTCCTCCCGGGGATTTGATGAATAAAGGACAGGATTAAAGCGCGCACGCGAGCTACGTTGAGAGATTCGATGTCGAGGAGAAAAAGGGCTTAATTGGAATATTTCAGCGACAAAATGGAATCAAGTGCGTCATCTTCTCCTTTTTTTCTTTTATTTGCATCATGTGTAGAAAAAGACAAAGCAATTGGGTCGTATCTTTTATTCTCCTTTAAAAAGAAAACCAAGTCCAAGTGCACTTTAGCGTAGTGGCAGCACAATATTGCCAAATACTCTGTACAACTTATTTTACATTTTCTTTAATTCATAAATGACAAATTACAATAAAAGTATATTATGAAATAAATTCATGCAGTCTTAAATCAATATTTCATAACCATAATATTTAATGATAAGCACGGCATTTAGTTTCAAACTTATGATGTATACTTACACGGAGAAAAATAGTTCACTAAAAATTGCGAGAAACTTCATGAAAAATTACTATAATATTCAGCAATGGTGAGACAGAGTCGCTGTTTACTAATGTTTAGTAGACAGTTTAGTAAAATTGAAGTATGCTAAGTTCTAGAAAATATTATTTTAATAATTACTATACCAGTATAGCAATTTTTAATTTATTTACTCTTAATTATTAC
>UELV01147194.1:0-11795 GCA_900490015.1 Megastigmus stigmatizans | reverse complement strand
CAATTAGTATTTTCAACGTAACCTCGTAATTTGCAATCCCACGTGTCCGGTGTCAGCTGCCTTTGTTTATGTTTTCAGACCGTCGAGTGAAGTTGCCGCACTCCAGAGCCTGTACAACTCTAGTTCATCGGCCATTTTATCCCTGCACTTCCGGTAACGATCACGAGTAATAAATATTAACAATACTTATTACAAATGAACAAAAATGTTTCTGTTAACTAAAAAATAACCATTCGACTTATTTTTATCGCATCTACAAGAATATGACAAAAAAATTCTCGTAAAATATTTTTCTGAGAAAATAATTTTTTTATCTTTTCAACCAACAATTTTACATTAATTCTGGTTACACCATTGTATTCTTATCCAAACTCCAAGTCTAATGCGACCTGCCGCAACTATTTTCTTCAATTCAATTCTGAGTAAACTGAGTTCAAAAGTGCTGCGTTGGAACTTTGTCACGTTATATATATAGTATATATTCACAATCTGATCAAGTAAATATTTAGAAAATTCCGTTTGATATTGCAGTATATAATGAAAGAGATGGAAAATGTCCGAAATTTACATGCTTTTAAGAATATGTGCATTTGGAAGCGATTTTGGCGGAATAGTTTCTGCACGGAAGGATTAATTGATGGTACTTACAGTTGGATTAAATATAATATCCTTAATTGTTTGAACAGCAAGATTACTATTTGTTTTCGCTACAACGCATCGTGGAAGAAACTTATTTAATAAGATGATATATATTAGGTCACGTTTTAGATTAATGATGATTGCTTCTTTGATGATCCCCATACTTAACATTAGGTGAAATTTTGACTCTACCTAATACTGTTGTGATCTTGCTACACTCTTTAAAAATTTTTGCATTACTTTATATTGATGTTTGTGTAGCGCAATTCTTTAGAAATTGAAATAATGTTTTTATCGTATTAAAAAAATGATGCAGAATGTTAAAGTCTTAATCGAATACCACAAACTGTGGACAGCTAGATATTTTTACACATTTGAACCGATAATTTCTTCAGGAATACTTGAAAGAGTTGAAAAATCAATTTAAATAGACATAATAGTTCTTCCTTATTAACGTAGGGTACCCACATGAGTTCCTAAATAATTTTTATTTTGAAAAGAGAAAAGTGATGTAAGATATTAATACAATGTTGATTTAAACTAGATTAAAATCTTATAAAAATTTATAGATAATATTAGTTTAAACATTTTATAGTTTAATATATAATAGTAAAATAATTAATATAATCACTGAGTAATATTTATTTCTAAGTAATGTTGCTTAATAATTCTTGCTCGTTGGATAACAAACCCACTCAAGCACAAGTACATCGTTATAAAACATCTTTCACAAGGAAGCAAATATTTCCCCATATTTTTCTGTGAAGCTAAGTATTCATTTTGTAAATGCAAATTTCTAGAGAGAATGTAATAACTGCTAGTAAACAAGAACTTGTTAAAAAGTAGAAGCTATAGGTATATAAATTTACTAATCCATACTCTCATTTACTAAAAAACGATCTGTCAAGAAAATATTCACGTAATGTCCAGTGCTCATTTAAAAAATTATTGCCTGACTGCATGTTCCAGAAATTCGTTGTCAAGAATGAGTAGGGATTACGAGTATACAAAATTATCTGGTTGTATAAATAGCGGATAACATATTGAAACTCCACACAGTTTTTAAAACAGTACGCTCATGTTGACAAGTGCGTTCTACATCTTCATTGAATAACAAAACCTGCACTTCAAGATTCCACTAAATTGAATCTCTAAAATCCTCTAATACCATTGTAAAATTCATGATAGTTGAAATAACAATGACAACGTTCTTTAGGGAACAATTTTTTTTCTGCTGACATGAGATTCATTGATCACGTACACTTTTTGGTATCTCTTATGTCTTTTTAACTTTCTTGTAGTTCAATCAAATTAATGGGTACAATGGAAGAAGGCAACGATTTGAAAATAGGAAATTCAAATTCGTAACCACGCAGAAAAAGCGACCTGTGAACATAAAGAGATAGGAATAGCTCGGAAGTTAAAAAAACAGTGAAATGATGTTCACATTTGTGAAACACTTTTTATAATAGTTTTTGGCCCTGAAGAAGGGCATATAATAAAAAACGTTCCGATAAAGAATCATCCACGAACGTTTTCCCTCGTTATTAATAGGAAATTCATGAGTACTCCATTTACCAATTATAACTATATAAGTACTCCTAATAATATTGTAGAATCATTATTATATTATAGTTCGTCCCTTAAAATATAAATGAATATGAAAATGTATAAAATTTTACTCGATTCGCAAATAATGATAGCTTATCGCTACATCAAATATTTGATCCTACATTACTTGGACAACTTGGTTACGATTGACTTACGGTTGAACAAATCCGAAAAAAAATACGCTAAATGTGCATAAATATGTAGAACTTTGTAAGCCTCCATTTGATTTTTCATTAAAAATCAACATTTTTTACTATCACAATTAATATCTTAGTATAATAGTATAAACATAACAGATGCGTGGAAGTGTCGAAATCGATTAACACTTTATTCTACTATGTAAAAGTATGGATTTTATCTTGACTAAAAATAGGGCAATAATCGATAAATTAAAATACCTTTTATCATGAAAGCGGACCAGCAAGCTTTTAAAAAAAATTATGCAATTAAATTATTTTAAAGTAACGTAACAGTTACATAATGTTCAAACAAAAATTTAAAGCGTTGAGCGAGATGAAATCCTAATGGACGGTGATACTATTTTAAAAAGCTTTTTCCATGTTTTTAAAGATAACCAAAAGCCAAATTAATAATCAAAGTAGTTTCTGGTAATTTATCATTTTAAATATATTAATATATTTTCAATTATTTCACTTGTTATGAAATCTTACTGCAATTAATATAAGTATTGCACATATCTGCTTCATCAATATTTAATTTAATAGAAGCTATAATACTGACATTTTAATGAAAATAGCTGAACTTGAATCACTGTAAAGAGATAAAATAATTTCCTCAGAAGGTAAAGTACTTTTACAAACTTATACACCTTCTATATGAAGAGGCAGCTGAGAGAATGTTAAAGCGCGTTCTTAATAAGGATTTGATGAGAATCTACTACACTTGACCGACGACCTAATTAAAGTAATCCCCTCCACGTTCAACAGATGTCAGGTGTAACAACATGACAATATTCCGCGTGAATAAGCTTCAGTTTTCTTATAACTGTTATTAGCAAAAAACGTCTATAAATTTTCGTTAATAAATTAGGTATTTTTCGGTATATGGATGACCCATTTGTGTTTGTTCGATAAAAAATAGGAAAACTATAACTTTCAGAATACCAAAAATTATAGGAAGGTATAAAATACTTTTCGTTATCATAATTATATTTTCACTCTGAAAAAAGAAGAAGAAAAAATTTGCTGGCGAGACGCCCATATTTACGAGTTTTCACACGAACGTACACTAAGCTGTTAGCCAAGTATTTACACTTGAGCTACAACGAAACGACGTCGAGTGCCAAACGTAATTAAACAATACCAGTTTTCCCCAAACTAGGTCTACAGTTCGAGATGCTCTGTCTTTCTCTATCTCTCTCTCTTTCTCTCTCTCTCTCTCTCTCTCTCTTGCTTACAGTTACGAAAAGTTGCGTAAGGAGGACGTTTAAAGTCCACATACTTTGTTCTACACTCGACGCTAACGGCTCGTGTACTCGAATTGGATAGTCCTTGAGTATGAATATCAATAAATGGATGATAACCAACGGAAATAATAAAGAAATCGAAGAATATTTTCAGCGATGGCTATTTACTCTGGATGGCTAAGACCTTTAGTATCGATTAAGGTGCAAAAATATTTTTCATGCTGAAATAAATAAAGATTCTTCACGAACGAGATATAGAAAAAGTGTTATTAGGGTTCGTTTTGTACTAAAAATGATTTACTGGAAATAATCTGAATCGACTTACATACACATTGTCGCTAATTTTCTCATTGCTGTAAAAGTGTATTGATTCGAATACAAAATGTTTTAAAAATACAAAATGTTCAAAATCGGTTAATTATTTTAATATAAAATGATTTTTTGTCTTAAAAAAAATAAATACTTATTATTTACTTTTTATTTAACTATTAGTATAATTTTATTTAAATTTTATTTAGTTTCGAGTACATAATTATAATAATAATCCCTGAAAAAGAAATATCACACTCAAACGAGTTTTACGCAATCTCAGCGTGTTTTAAATATACAATGCGAAAATAAATTATTCACTATCTGCACATTAATAATATTTTCATTTCATATCTCAGTATCATGTACAAAGCGAGACCATTTCAATGTAGAGCCAAGTCCTTTTATGTCTATATTTACTGATGGTGCATAAAGTAATTAAATAATTAAATGCGTGTGATATTTTATATTGTGCACGCAAAAGGCAACCACGATTACTTCTTTTTTATTTCTGATTTTGATCCTACTGTGATTGCTAAATTATCGTCTTGCAATATTTTTATAAGTTTGATAATTGAAATAAGATTTTTGGTCAAATGAGAAATGAACCCACATCTTAAAAATTTATTATTTATTATTTCACAACCTGATAATTTAATTATTATTTTTTTATTTTACTGCTATGCGATACTCTAAACCCTTTTAAGCAAAAAACTAGACGAGGACATTTGGACTCTATACAAAAAAAAATACATTTCATCTTATAATGTCTTGGGAAAGCGAGAAGTTAGCCAAGTCCAGTATAGGTATACATGCCTCACACACTTTAACAATCAATTCACACTAATACAACCACTGCCTGTCGAAATACTTTCATTATCCACCGCAACGCGGCTACTCCCAAGACAATCTCGTGAACGAATTAACGAGTTTAAGTTATAAGTACTATTAATTTTGTAAGATAAAAATCAAGCTTTATTAGTTATAACCAGCATTTAAGTTCCGTCAGGAATATCTTAAATCTTTTTTTGGAAATAGGGGAGTAGAGCTTATGCTCTCCTGAGTCAACCTTTATTTCGTCATGAATCGAGGTTGACTCGAACAAAGTATTAAAAGTAACAAATTTTCTCCCATCACCCGGGCGAGAAATGTGTATTTCATGCGCTGGTATGTGGAAAATTAGTGTATGCACCACGGGAGAAAAATTGACTCGCCTTTGACTCGGATGTCAATTCACACGAGTTAGTTCTGGACCGTCGAAGGTTTTGACTTAAATGTAAGTATAGTCAGTGAAATGTTCTTTCTTTAAACAGAGCAAGAAAATTCGATGTTTCTTTATGAAGATCCAAATATATTATATATATATATATATATATATATGCATTAGTTTCTTCTGAATTTCAAAACTGCTCAATAAAATATAAATTATAACGTAAAATTCAAAGCTTATACAATTATGAATTTAAAAATAATAAGTAGAGTAACATTGATAAATTTTCGCAGCTCGTTAATTTCCCTAATCTTAATTTATCTATTCCCGCATAAATACATTCTTCCGAATACATTCGATCACCCAAACACGCGTTAAAACCGATATATAAATATATATACATCAAGGCTCACAATTAGCACGAATCATTATCCGCAATTGGCTCTTGGCTGGCGCGCTCCTCTTTTCCCCGAAAGCCAATAACCGCAATAACCCAAGTCGAGCGGGTATAGCAGCTCAGCAGCACTTATCATTAGTCAAAGGCATTTTGTTACTCAATAGCCCGTGAATATCCTCGTAAAAATTACACTTTCTAACAAGCCGTTTATAGCCACATATCGGCGATCAAATCGCGCTCCCATCCAACAGCGGCAGCGCATGACAGAGCAGCCCATTATAAGCTCCATATGCAACTATTATATATATATATATGTATACGCGCTTTCCACTCGTCGCGGCCGCAACACTTTTCTCGCGAACTTTACTTTTCCTTCAATTGAATAGCCATCACTAAAAGCCATTGATATATACACATATATACAGAAAATAGAAGCGACATTCAACGACTGACTTGTGCTGCTGCAGCTAATAAAAGAAAAAAAGAAGAAGCGCGTGTATAGGTATAGCTGGAATACAGTGGACCAGTGCGTTCGAGATATCTTATAGGCTTGCGCGCGGCCGGAGTGTAAGAAAAAAAGTCGCCTCAAAACCAACAGATTTCTTTCGCTTCTTTGCGCTGCTGCAGCTTCGCTCTGTACTCGGAATATATACACACAGAGCAAAGTAGCGCAAAAGCGAGGCTATGTAGGTCGTCGCCGCGGACTCACACGTACACACACACACACACACGCACACTGAAATGCTTAACAATTAGTCGGGAGATAATTGTACGCTCGATTTCCCATGCGTTTCGTTCTCATTCGACTCTGTTCGTATACGTATGTGCGTGTATATATATATACGAAGCAAACATACGTGTGGATATATATAGAGGCTCGAAATGCAGGGTATATATATGTATGTATAAGGTGTGCGGTAGCCGATGAGGCGGAACCTTAATTGCGCGCCGACGTGGTATGTAAGGATGAAGGAAAAAAAAAGGAAGCTTAATTAAAGCCCGTTGTCGTCGTCGCCGCCACCGCCGTCGCCGCGTGTGAGCACGTGCCTCGAAATTCCACGGGCTTATAGCGAGTAAAAATGCCCCGCGCGCGTCGCTGCTGCTGTTGCTGCTTTTCTCTCTCGCTCGCTCCCATCTCGGTTCTTGGTTTTCATGCTCGGGGACAATTGTCGCTCTTCTCCGCGGCTCATTTCGAATCGCGGACCGGAGAAGAAATCGATGGTTCGATAATCGAGACCGTAAGTCGGTATTCGGTTTTTGTGCCACGTGCTATATATATATATATACATATAGTCAAACGAATCGTATAGATGCACTTATCTAAATTAACTCTCGAGTTTCTTTTAGGAATCCGTTATGTGCACGCACAAAGTACCGAGAAAATATTTTTCACATTGCAAGAAAGTTCGTATTTACAATGAAAATCTATCGGTTGTGATCGATCGAAATTTCTGGTCTTTACACAGATGGTTTCGCGTTAATAATACTATTGAATCTCGTTCTCCTATGAATCATTATGATGCACGATATTGTGTTACACGCAAAAAGAGAGACTCGAAAGCAAATAGAAAACAGTACCTGTACGTATTTGCCATTATTACACATCCAAATCCAATTACATCGATATCAAACCAAATGCTTATCCAACACTCGGCTATATTTCACGTGCTAATTAAGTCAGCTAATATCTGCACGTACATATGTATATATATATGTGTGTGTGTGTGTGTGTGTGTGTCTGCGTGTGTGTACCTGTAGATTTATCGTTATTGTGCCGAAAAATCCATACTCGTTACCTCGCCGCACGATACTTTTCCACTTTCTAGCCCACATTCCCCGCAGACAAATAACTCAACTCCGCAAATAATTCAGACTTCGCAACTCCGCGAAACTCTATATAGGCTTATACCGCCATACTGTGCAGCAGCTTTCACATAAAAAGACTCGGCCGAGCGCAAAAAGAAAATCATTATCCTCGGGTTGCAGCGTGGCAAAAAAAAAGCATCAGGCGCAGAAACCATTCCAGCTCGAGTAGAATTCAATGTGTATAAGAGGACATCGCGCCGCGCGGGTAATCTAATACGGCGCTCGTAGCTCCAAAAGCTTAATCACCCACTGAAGAGAACTTGGATCATCCATCATGCTGCTCCTCTCACTCTCTTTCTCTCTCTCTCTCTCTCTCTCTCTCTCTCTCTCTCTCTCTCTCTCTTTCGGACCTCTACTTAACCTGGAAAAAAGAGCGAGGAAAAACAACAAAAATCTCCTTGTAGTGTGGTCGTGCGGCTGCTGGATGCATAATTAATATTTACAACAGCTCTGCGCGCAGCTCGAGAACTTTCTACTCGTATACATATATATGTGCAGTATATATACGCGATGATTACTCAACGCGGCCGTTTCGAAATCCTCTTGACGAAATGGACTAAGTGTCAAAGCGTTTATGGTACGTATAAGTGCGGCTGGAGCTGGAGCTATTCCTTATCGGGCGATCCCATAAACGGGAGTTTTAATTTCTTTATCTTTTTGTCTTTCGCGATTTATCGGGGTAAACGATTAGTTACCTACTCCAGTGTTGAATACTTAGAAACAAACAAAAACAAAAGCTCGAGGTATTACGTGTTCGCGTATGCATTATCGCTATTTACGTCGCGGGATAATTTTCTTCACTGAATTTTTTATTTTTTTCCCCCGGTATATGTCTGCGGTATGCCCGCGTTTGAGCCAAAAAGCTGCACCGGCATGTCGCTTTAATTACGTTGGACGCGGTTTTACACGCACGCACACCGGCACACATGCACATACAAGCGCGCGAGAAAGGGATTACAAAGGAAAGTCTGGTGTTGCCGCTCGAGTGTGTATTATGGAAGTACGTGAGGAAATCGGCGTGAAAGGAAAGGGTGATAAGGAAGCCGTGGAGAGAAGAAAAACACCGAGGCAACTGTATATTAACTTTATTAGCTTATTTATATATAATTTATATATTTTATTGGCTAGTAAAGCTTATTTTGTTATTACTTATCATTTCAAATACATAATATGTAATGCATTTCATTACATATATGCCAGATCCGTTAGTTTATAATCTCTCAATTATGACTATACCTCATCAGAGTTTTTCCGGACTTGTCACGGTCTCCGGAACTTTTAAATTAACTCATGGGATTCCCGTTATTACGGAATCTTACACCAACATCGAGCACCGATCTAAAATAAACACGAAACATTTACGAGCAGGAAAAGAAAAAGTACCATTGGAAATCCCAGTCTTCGAATCGACACTCGAAAAAACCGAGAGCAAAAAACTAAAGCGCTACATAGACGGGGATGAAAAGTCCTCGGCTCTTATTACGAGTTTTCCAAGCTCTCCGCGCGGACAATAAAGATCCCGGCGCGATAGCTTTATCACACGATAGGTCGGGAGGCGAAATAGGCGCGTCGCTGCGGCGCAGACCCATTGTGTTGCGCGTATATGCCGTGGGACGTTTGTCGAGCAGACCCGATACAATTAATAATAGCGAGATACCGGGGCCGGCCGGGATTTTCGACGGCACTTTGTAATTTTTACGCGTGTATAATACTTGCAGCGTGCAGCCGATGTATTATCGCGAGAGCAAGTAGGAGAATCAATATTATGCGCATCTGTACATAAATATAGCCAAAGTCGGTCGGCTGCGGATGACGCGCTTTTGTTATATTAATTTTATGTTGGCAATTGTCTCTCTCGGGCTGCTTCACCGAGAGAGAAATTCTGTCCGCTCCTCGATCCAAGATATAATACGAGATGTGTAAGGTATAAACGTGCTTTTTGTCGCGCTGCCCTGAAAATGCGCCAGTCACTCCAAGTAGGTATTATTTTTAAAAGCGTGCTTTAATGGATCATCGAAAAGCTCGTGATGCAAACTTGCTCATAGCTACGAGTTTATAGATAATGCGTCAATTGAAAAATTATCAAAGAAGTATGTTTAGAAGCCGGATGAACAATGCCTGTAAGAGTCAATGTAGCATTTCGAATTGAAGGAACTCGAGCTTTTTGCACAGCGCAGGAAGGAATCGACCCATAGAAATACTTCACAATTACCATACGCATCATTCCAGAAAAGCAGCGGCTCGATCATCGCGATCGATCAATCGGTCTCTCTCTCTCTCTCTCTCTCTCTCTCTCTCTCTCTTCTCTCTCTTTCTAGCGCATCCGAGTTTCTTTCAGCCACACTGCGCGCGATGTCTCCGCGCGCTGATGCAGAGCTCCTTTCTCTCTCCCTCGTCTCGTGCGCATAATTCCACGCCCGATGACTTCCCGTCAACTCCAATCGAATTTATTATGCCGTCGCGCATTCCGCGAAAATATAATACCTATAAGAAGACGCAGCGAGATGGAAGGAGGAAGCAGAATGCAGTGAGAGAGACAGAGACAGAGACAGAGACAGAGAGAGAGAGAGGAAAAAGAAGAAGAAACTCGAACGCCACAGTGGTTTATAACGGAGCCGAAGCGAACCGTGTAGTTCGATGGATACGAAATGCTTGCAATAACTCTAGATGAAAATATCTTGGCGCGCGCGGCGGTTCGCCTGCTCCAGTCGAACGATCTAAAGGAAAAGAGAGGCAGAGAGAGAGAGAGAGCGAGAGAGAGAGAGAGAGATGGAGAAAAGAGCGAGGAGGGCATTTCGAGAGAAGCCGGTATTTAGATATCGCTGAATATAAATCAACTTACGTTTACGCTTCGTTTTATTTTTAATTTCTTTCCGATTCTCCATCTACTTTTTCATCCATATCCATCTCGATAGCGAGAATGCGGCCAGATGAATTTCAGAATAGACGGATCACCCCGTGATTCAGTCGAGCTGTAAGCTGTTTCCTTTTATCTCTATATATCATCCTTTCGAATAAAAACGTATATTTTTACAACAGAAACGAAGATGCAGTGTTTCACTTTATTTTTACGAATATAGAAAACAAATAAATATTGTACAAAGACTTAATTACTAGGAAGTCCTTGAGGGCGCAATCGATATGGAAAACGCTCGGGAATAATAGTATAATTGAGTTAGAGTTTATTGATGTAATAGAAATTCAATACCGTGCTTAAAATACATTGAAATTGGAAAGTTAATGAGCCTGTGAAATGGCAGTACATTCAAGATAAAATAATGTATTTACTTTTTGCCTTTTTCTTCAAGCGGTCGATTAAATTAGACATTTATAAAATATATTTATGTCATCGAGTGTGTAATAATACTTTAATGAAATAAAATATCAGAAAAAAAGATACTTCTCGCCAAAAAAAGCTTCCAACGAAGATGTCAACATATTGATGAAATAAAACAATTTCACTTTCTCGACACTACATTAACCATCTCAGACAACATTTTTTTTTTCATCGCAACAAGAAAAAAAGCGTCGAGCTTCTATTAAACAGAAAAGCGTCCGCAGCATAGTAAACAAGAAAAAAAGAAAGAAAATACATGACGCAAGGCCATTAATCTGTTGGGTACCGACGTATCTCGTTAGGAAATGAATTATCATGTCGAACCCGTACACACACACACACACATACACACACACACCCAGACACGATCCCAAGTGAAATACTCGAGGCAAAAAATAAACAAATTATTCAAGGACTCGTATAGGTCCGACCCGCACGGTTCTATTTCTGTAATTTCCTCCGGAATAACGAACGAAAGAAAAAAAAACACACACAGAAGCACCGAGGGAGTAGAAGAAGAATAGACTGAGTAGAGAGAGAGAGAGAGAGAGAGAGAGAGAGGGCAAAAAAAGGGGAATAGGGTGGAGGTGCGCGCACAAGTAGGCCGATCGTCCGAGTCTAATCACATTAGCATTGGAGTCTCGCGTTACTCGGCTCGCGGCCGTCGCCGATGCAATAGATCCGATGCATCGCGTGACTATATAGAGCCGCGCGCGCGAAAGGACGAGCTCGTCGCTCCGCGTCCTATTATACACCAGTCCTGCACGACCATTTAATTCCCCTCTTACGTAGGTGATATAACCTAGAGCCGTGTCCTCCCTGCCCCCCTCTATACTGTCATATCTGTAAGCTCTGGGTGTAGCCTCGCTATATATCGCGGCTGCCTTCTTTATAGTACCAACGGAGAAATTGAGTGGGGGATAAAAGGCTTAGGCACGCGGGGAAGACTATATTATACTGAGGCTCAGGGCTACTTACACACACACACATATATATATAT